>PVKU01008919.1:0-67888 GCA_004027475.1 Anoura caudifer | reverse complement strand
TGAAGGTCATATGAAGTTGGAGGCAGAGATTGGAATAATGCAGTTATAAGCCAAGGGACAGCAAGCAAGGATGGATGTCAACCAGGAGCAGCTAGGAGAAAGGCATGGAACGAATTCTCCCTCAAAAGCCTCTAGAAGGAAAATATTTTGCTGATATCTTGATATCAGTTTCTGGCCTCCTGAACTGTGAAGAAATATACTTCTCTCATTTTAAGCCAACCAGTTTTTGTTATAGCAGCCCTAGGAAACTAATACAATCACTTCTTTTTGCCTCATTCCACACTTACCCTACTGCAATAATGTCACACAGGCCTTTATTTTTATTACAAACCTTAGCATCATCTCAGGGCCTTTGAATCTGGTCTTCTCATTGTGTCCCAAAGCTTTCCCTAGGACTAGTTCCTTTATATCAAATATGCCTCTGCTTATACTACTGTAACCTCTAATGTTAGTTCTACATGTTTATAGTAATTTCTTGACTTGCATGTATTCAGAAATGTTCGGGTATTTTCTTCTTTGGTGTCACTTATTTCTATATCTAAGAAATCCAAAGCATGGTGTACATAAACAATTGAAGCATCTTTAAACAGTAGATTAATTTGATTTGAAGCATGGGTAGATAAGATCAGTATGGAGGTGGGGATAGGAAGATATTATTCAGTCCATGAAATTCATGAAATTTAGGATGAAATGACCCTCTGTGATCCGATTTTCCCCTTTCAAAAACCAGCAGCAGTAAATTCCCTCCCACTGTGGTGATGTCACAGAAATACAATGTGTCTATGTCACACAGCCACAGAGGAAATTTTCAGGGCAAAGGTGGTCAGAACTTTTAGAACATGCACACTGGAAAAAGCAAATTTTGGAATTAAAGAGACAGATTTCACATAATTCCTAAAATCTGAAAAAAATCTGGTGAAGAATTGAAACATTCTCTAATTTGGAATAAAGTCCAGATTTGAGGAAATTTTGCTATTTCAGTACAGAGGTAGCAGGGCCTTGAAGTGAGCTCATGGATACTAATTACACAGAACTCTGATGAATAAGGAAGAATACTTGCATGGTTTGGAATGTTGTTTCTTTTTTTATTCTGGTTTGGTCACAAAGGCAATAACATTTGTTGGTTCCCAGTGAGAAAAAACTGGAAATAAACATATGAACAAATATGTATGTTATTTGCAGCTTGAATGCATATTTATGTGATTAAACTTAACTAATTTAGCAAACTGAATAGAGTTCACATTTCTTTGGTTTGTGTGGTTATTCTTTTTTTTTAAGTATATTTTATTGATTGTACTATTACAGTTGTCCCAACTTTTTCTCCTCTTTATCTCCCTCTTCACTGCACCCCAGCCTACCCTCCGGAACCCTCCACCTTAGTTCATGTCCATGGGTTGTACATATAAGTTCTTTGGCTTCTCCATTTCCTATACTATTCTTAACCTTCTGCTGTCTATTTTGTGCCTACCTATTATGCTTCTTATGTCCTGGACCTATCCCCCCCCATTTTTCCTCTCGCACTGATAACCCTCCATCTGATCTCCATTTCTGTGATTCTGTTCCTGTTCTCATTGTTTGCTTAGTTTTTGGTTTTGTTTTTTAGGTTTAGTTGTTGTTAGTGATGAGTTTGTTGTCATTTTGCTCTTTGTAGCTTTTGATCTTCTATATCTTATATAAATACTTTTAACATTTTATATAATAAGGGCTTGGTAATGATGAACTCCTTTAACTTGACCTTATCTGGGAAGCACTTTATCTGCCCTTCCATTCTAAATGATAGCTTTGCTGGATAGAGTAATGTTGGATGTAGGTCTTTGCCTTGTATGACTTTGAATGCTTCTTTCCAGTCCCTTCTTGCCTGTAAGGTTTCTTTTGAGAAATTAGGTGATAGTCTTATGGGAACTGCTTTGTAGGTAACTATCTGTTTTCCTCTTGCTGTTTTTGAGATTCTCTCCTTATCTTTAATCTTGGCTAATATAATTATGATGTGCCTTGGTGTGTTCCTCCTTGGGTCTAATTTCTTTGGGACTCTCTGAGCTTCCTGTTCTTCCTGGACATCTATTTCCTTACCAGATTGGGGAAGTTTTCCTTCATTATTTGTTCAAATAAGTGTTCAATTTCTTGCTCTTCCTCTTCTCCTTCTGGCACCCCAATGATTCAGACGTTGGAGCATTTGAAGTTGTCCCAGAGTTTCCTAAGCATCTCTTCATTGTTTTGAATTCTTGTTTCTTCATTCTGTTCCAGTTGGATGTTTATTTCTTCCTTTTGTTTTAAATCATTGATTTGAGTCCCCATTTCCTTCCCTTCACTGTTGGTTCCTTTATTTCACTTTGTGTAGCCTTCATTTCTTCCTTCATTTTGAGACCAAGCTCAATTGATTTTGTGAGCATCCTGATTACCAGTGTTTTGAACTGTGCATCTGATAGGCTGGCTATCACTTCATCACTTAGTTGTATTTTTTCTGGAGCTTTGATCTGTTCTTTCATTTGGGCCATATTTCTTTGTCTTGGCACACATGTTATGTTATGATGGGAGGAGTCTTAGGTATTTTCCAGGGCAGGGCAAACCTCTTTGCTTCATTGTCATGCTGTATGTGGGGAGAGGTCAGAGAGGGAACAATGCTGCTTTCTCAGCTGTTGCCCCACTTTCCATCACTTCCCTCACCTCCCACAACTGGATTGTGTCCTTTCATTTGTTAGTTCACAGGTGGGTGGGTTTGTGTACATTTTAGGACCCTGTGGGCCTCTACAATGGACTCTTCTGTGAAATTAGAAGTTTCCCTCACTGCCACAACCCCCACAGATTTTTACAGCCAGGGGTTTTGAGTTTTTATTTTACTACACTGAAATCCTGGGTTTCACAGTCTGTTTCACTCTGTCTCCACCCCTTCTTCCAGTCCAGATGAATGTTTCTTTAACTTTATACATTCTTGAAATGAAGAACCCCTTTAGGTTGTATATAGATAAGTATCAAAACTGAGTTATCCTTAATTGTTATAGGTTAGTATCTAATGACCCAATCAAACCAATAAATCAATAACATTGGTAGTAGGGAAAGAATTCTAAAAAACTACCCATTTTAAGAAACAAAACATAACCCCTGTTCAGTGTGGTCATGAATGTTTTAATGACTCACACACCCATAACCTCTTTCAACAATGGCTCCTGGCAATAGTGTTTATTACTCTGGGAAATTCTCTGTGGCTACAAGGAAGTCTTTGGCTCTGTAACTTTACCATAGTATCAGTTCTTAATCTGGGTTTTTACTATGTATTGGGGATGTATTTCAGAACCAGCAGTGTCACTGTGTGTACCTCAGTGAACTTCCACAGATGATTCACTCAGTAATGTTTCTGTTCTCCAAAGTTCAAACTCTTGATACAATACATGGCACCTTTGTGGTCATTCATGCTCACGATTATATCAGAACTGAGGTTTTTAAACTTTTATAAACAGGCTTCCAACCTTTGTATTTAATTTTTTGCACAAAAATTGGACAGGAATATTTATTCTCCTCAGCTGATATGGAACTAGAGATTCCTCATGGTTGATTTGCCACTGAAGCATAAGCGTCTTCAGCTCAGGTTAATTTCAAATTATTCCTGAATCTGGAGACTGGGTAGAAAGTCAGACAACCAGCACTATGATAGTCTGAAAAGTACACATTAGAAATGAATTTGTTCAGGCCTACTGCAGTCAGAATTCTAGGGAGGGCTGACCATATTAGTACAACCCTATAGGTTTAGGTAAATTCTGATTCCCATTTTTGAGGTGAGCCATCTGAAGCATGAACACATTAAGAACCCTGTTTGAGACTGCATAGACCTAGTGAGTGCTAAAATAAAGCCAAGTAGAATTATCAGATGAAGCTATAGATGAATATGTATGCTCACTTGTCTCACTGCCCAAAACCATGGGTCCAGTGTTAGCAGGTGCTGATCTGCTCATTGTCACATCTAAGCCCACATGCTCTAAAATCTCTAGAGAAGTGTGGTGGGGGGGCTCTTCCCGCAGAGCCCCATCAATCTGCCATGGATGAAAATAAATCTACCAAGACATGATCTGCTTGGGGAGGAGAGGTGGCCGATCTCTCAAAGGAGAAGGGCCAAGAGCCCCTTCCTCAATGGCTTTTATTAGGTTCATAATACACAGGAATACAGGTAAAGCTCATCAATCATTGTCAGGTGGCAAGGATCAAACAATAGATAACATTTCAAATAACTCTGAGGGCTTAATCTGAGTCAGGGTCTGTCAGCTAAGGGGTTACAAAACTTTGGGGGACAAACTCATTTCCTGCTCGGACCCTTATCATTTAAATGAGAGCACTCTTAGCAAAGCAGGTTTCACAGGACTTTATGAATTCTTTCTTATGCCTGATCACCCAGGTAGCCTGCCCTATCCAGCACAGGGCTGCACTACCCTCTGTCAATGTTTCAGGCTTAAGTGGAGCAGAGCCAGGAAGCCAAGAGATAAGGAAAACTTCTCCCAGACAGAATGAGGACTCAGGCTATGTCAGGATAGCTGAGGGGTGGGGTGGGGTTTAAGGGTCCATCACCCCCCTTTTTGCTGCAGCCCCTGAGTCCTTCCTTGAGGGCCTTCCATGTGGTCATGCCTGTCTTAGGTGACCCCTCCCTTGAGGGAATCTTACCTGTCATTGGCTAACCAACCAAGCGTTGGGGGCCAGTTATGGATGAAGCAGAAGCAGCACTCCTGCCAGGGAGATAAGCTTTGTCCCCTAAGTGGCTCACAGTCCGAAGGTCACTTCACTCAGCCTTAGCCATGGGGGGCAGTTACAACTCCTGAAACCAGCCAGGGTGCTTCCCAACAGAGAAGCCAAGTGCAAAGTGAAGTTCTTTTCACTGGTGTCTTGGAGAGCAGGTTGCCAGTGGCTGAAAATATACAGAAAGGAACAATAAAAATAAAAGAGGGAAAAGCATTAAGATTTCAATGATGAAAAGTGGTTTGAAACAATGAGGTGCAATAACAGATTCTTTGTAGAAATAATTTGCTTCACTAGATTTTAAGACTGGAAGATATGAAAATGCAGAATTATTTTTATTATAAATCTTTTTCCTCTCAGGGGGTCCCTTGGAGGAAATGCACGGCATGCATACTCTTGAGAGTGTGATAGATATGCTACACCATGAAAGTATATTATTAGTCATTCTGGAGTAGAAAACAACCTTACAGGCATCAAGCTTCAAGATGGTTAATTGTCTCCGCCTTCCCTCTCTACATTTTGTTTTCCTTACCAATTTGCTTGCTACTTTTTGTCTGTTTTACTTAAAGAATGTGCAAAAGGAAACAAATCATTCAGTTCAATTAAAATGTTATATACTAAAAAGCATTTAATTTAAACCATTTTTTTCTGTTTTGAGAAATACTAAACCAAGACAAAGGCTTCCCTTTTATATTATAATTTCAGCCCATTAATTTATTGTGTTCCTTCTTCAGCTGCTAGCAGGTATTTTATATATATTTTTGTTGAACCAATATTTTTATTTTTTAGGTGAGCACAGAAAATCATATTTCATTGACTTGTAAGTCAAATAGTCATCAGATCACATACACTCTCTCAGCATTCCTTTATGCCTAAATAATTATAAATGTTCAGAATATATCACAACAAATATTGATATTAAAATACAAATAAATTTGTATGAATTTACTTTAGTGCTCTACATATTTCTTCTCTTCGGGAAAATTTAAGTATCATTTTCTGCTATTGTTTTAGAAAATTAAAACCCAAATTAGAATGTGAAATAAGAATTTCTTTTACCCCTGTTTTATTCCATACAAAAAAATCAACTCAAAATAGATTAAAAACTTTAACCTGCAACTTAAAACTCCTAAAAGTAAACATAAAATGAATCTTTAGGGCATGGGTCTAGGCAATGATTTCTTAGGTATGTCACCAAAGGCATAGGTAACAAACACAAAAATAGGCAAGTGGGACTATATCAAAATAAAATGTTTTTTTTTTTTTTCTGTACAGTTAAGGAAACAACAGAATGAAGAGACAATCTATTAAATAGGAGACAATATTTGCAAAACATATATAGCCTTTGCTGGTGTGGCTCAGTGGCTGAGTGCCCTCCTGTGAACTAAAGAGTTGCTGGTTCAATTCCCAGTCAGGGCACATGCCTGGTTTGTGGGCCAGGTTCTGAGTGGGGGGCATGTGAAGGGCAACTGCACACTGATGTTTCACTCCCTCTTTTTCTCCTTCCCTTCTCATCTCTCTAAAAATAAATAAATAAAACCTTTAAAAAATTAAAAAAATTTGCAAATTTTGTATATAATATATAATGTAATGTTATCTTATATATACAGTGTGTGATATGAGCTAATAACATACATCCAAAAGGGATTATAATATTTATCCATTTAAAATAACAATTAAGAATCTATAATTTTTAGATAGCTTTGATTTTCTTCCTCTTATCTATCACCATGTAATGCTATATATATGTGTGTGTGTGATGAGGGGTTAATATAAAAAAATTCTATAAAGACCTGCTACAACTTAATAGTGAAATAAAAGTTAACCTGATTAAAAAGTGGACAAAGAACTTAAATAGACATTTTTCCAAGAAGACATACAAATGGGCAACAGGTATATGAAGAGATACTCAGCATCAGTAATCATCAAGGGACTGCAAATCAAAACTATATGAGATATCACCGCACATCTATTAGGATGGTATTTATAAAAAGAAAAGATAACAGGTGCTATGAGGATCTAGAGAAACTGGAACTCTTGTACACAGTTGGTAGGAGTATAACATGGTTTAGCTGCTATGGAAAATAGTAAGAATAGTCCTCAAATAATTAAAAGTAGAACAACCATATGATCTAGCACCCCCATGTCTGGGTATATATTCCAAATGATTGAAATCAAGATATTGAAGAGATGTTTGCAGTCCCATGTTCACTGGAGAATTATTCACAATAGCCAAGACATGATAATAGCTTAAATGTTTATTTATGGACAAATATATAAAGAAAATTACAAACAGATGCACACACACACAGTGAGATATAACTCACCTGTAGAGAAGAAGAAGAAAAGGAATCTGTTGGTCACTAAGAACTTTATTACAAGAAAGAAGGGAAGGTGATTTGGGATTGACCATACCAACATAAACATATTGATGTTTGGACTTCTTTTTATACATAAGTGTAGCCTTGAAATTACAAAATTTCTTTATACTTAAGTTCAAATGAAGGCTCTTTGGATAACTTTGTTTAGGCACAGAACAGATGGGGCCTCTGGATATGCAGACAGAGAGAGATCTTTGGCTCTGCAGCAGTGGAGGAAGGAAGGGTCTTTTTGTCTGAAGCTAGCACATTTACTGGAGCTAATAACATACATCCAAAAGGGATGATAATATTTGTCCATTTAAGATAACAATTAAGAACCTATAATTTTTTGATAGCTTTGATTTTTTTCCTCTTATCTATCACCATGTAATGTTATCTTATTATTTCTCATTCTTACATCTGGTTACTTCTGTGATATATCTGGCTTCAGAACAGTTATATATCTCCCTTTGTCACTACAACTAAGGAACTTGTTTAATATAAAAGTATTATTCCAGTATAAATGTTAGTAGATGATGATAGTGATGTAGAGAATGATGATGATGATGTTAATGGTGAGGACTATGAAGGTATTTTAATTTCAATGTGGATCCCCAAATAACTGGTTTAGGTCTTGTGGTTGCACAAAAAATGCATGAAAGAAAACTTAAGCTATGTGAGTAGGTATATCTGTATATCCTCACCCTAACAGTATCAGTATTTAGTGCCACAGCCCTTACATGACAGAGGGAATCACCCCCTCTAAGGTCAGTATGTTGGCTATCCCTGATCAGTGTTATTCCTTAGTAACATACAAGATAATATAAATGTAACTCTCTTAGTTCTTCATGTTGTCCTCATATCTCTGTCCCTCCCTCCTTGTTTTTTTATATTTCTCCAAATTTTGACAGTGATTTTTCAAATAAATTTAGTATATAATATCATATGATCTCAACCAACTTGAGCATTCTGGCCAATTTCACACAGTTCTAACCTCAACCTCAAATTGTAATTCAGACCTATAATTCCTTCCACTTTACCATAGCCAATTCCTCAACTTTGAATTGCATAGGCAGCACATTTCACATTTGTTTAGGTCTGGATTAAGCAACCACCTTAAAATCTCCAATATTTAATTTGTTGTTCTTTCCCCTGCACAATGATATTAGTCTAGTGTTTTGCATATGCAATACATACACAAACACATTAAAATGAGATAATAATATTTTGGGTTGTAAATGAGTCTCTTCACTTTCATATATGCATTTCAAATGTGCATCTGTTGTAAATTAAATGAAACATTTATGAGAATGAAAAATCAAGATCATTTCCCCTAAAGAAATTAAAATATCACCAGCTGAACTTATCGACCTACTCATAAACCAGCCTTAACCCCATTAATTCTACTTCTTATTTTACGGACACCCTAGAGATTGTCTCTTTCCCAAACCAGTTGTAAATGGGGGAGTCCCAAGAGTCCCTTTGGACACCCTTCTCGTACTTTGTAAGCATGATTCATGTTGCTAAATTTTAAATTGTTTTTTTCATCATATGTCTCACACTATATTACGTTATCCTGATGACTCACTATTGTCATTTGGAGGTTACCTCAGATTTAAATTATTTCATGCTGGCAGTATGTGCATGAGGCTTTTGCTTTAGTAATTTTTCTCAATTTACTCAAGCGGTTTAGAAAGGTCCAGATGGAAATGAACATATTGAATGCTTAAAAAGAAATGTTTGTGTTGTTTATGCAAGAAGTAAGACTCATTTCTTAATACACAGAAAAGGTTGTTTCTCTTTCTACTAGAAGTTACAAATAAAGTAAAATTTTGGACCTCTGTTTTCCCTTGCAGTAGTTAAGCTGACACAGCAAATAAGTTAGTCTTAATTATTTATGGATGAACCATGTGAAATGTCTGCCAAAGGTAGCAAAGGGAAAATAATGCCTGGTATTACACAAATGACCTTGAATCCAGCTCTGATTGAAATTAATTACCCAAAGTTTTAAAATCTTAGCTTCTTGTATTGGTGATAATGATTGGTGATGATAATGTTCTTCTCTGGTGATAATGAATAGCCCCATTGTCTTAGCATGAGCTTTGCTTATTACAAGTATTTATTTCAGAGAATTTGGTGCATCTGAGCCTTACAGGGAAAATTTATTAATTGACTTTTTTCCCTTAATTCCTACATATTGTGTTACCCTAACATTTAGCCACTGACATGCCATTAAAGCCAGATGTTATTTTATAGAACGATTATAAAAATTAGCTCAATTTTGGGCTGACCTCTAGAATATTTAGCCACTCAGAAGTAACAAACAGATTGCCTCATTTCCTTTTCTTGTGTTTTTGGTTTGTCAAACTAGTGTGCATTAGAAGTGAGCAACAAAACTGGGGAGATTATTATTTCTATTAATTCTCATAAGCTGTCAGTCTTCCAAAGGGGAGGATAGTGGGTCAGAATGGGGTCGATGGTAACTCATGAAACCAGTTTTTAGAAAATATTTGCTTTGAAGGTACAGTGGCTTCTTCTATTTTTTTAGGATCTATTTTGTTGTTACATATTTGGGTACTGATAAAGGTATAACCCCCAAAATTCCAGTTGCTGTTCCTCACAATCTTCAGATCTGTTCATACCGAGGATCATATCAATGGTAGCTGGGGGCAAAGGTTCCACCAGAGGAAACTTCACTGACAGAAAAATGAGAAGTGCTACACTGAAATGCTGAGAGAATTCATTTGTAATAAACAGTAATTAAACAGGGGTTATTAGGGTGGCACATTTACGATGTGAAAGTAGAAGTTGTGTCAACACCTTATAAAGTCCTGAAAGTAATCCAGCTGAAACATTTGCTCTGGGCTGAAGAACAAGGTTCTATTCTAGGGACGACGTAAGTTTGCTGTTTATTTTATTGAAAAATTCTTCATAATAGTCTTTCTGATTTTAAGCATTTAACAAAGATCTCTCAGGGTTTATAGTATTATGGTATCTAAAAGACTATTGCTTATCATTGGTCTTTTCTCAGAACTAACTCTGTTCCCTTTCCAAAGGTATTATTAAAATATGTATATAGTAACTTAATTTTTTTTTTTTTTTTTTTTTTTTTGGCTATCAATATCAGATGAGGTGGTTTCCCTTAAAAACTGTTGTTGGTGAGGTTGGGTCTCCCTTTCTCTTTGTAATCTACCTGCCTTTTTGCTTCATTCTTTCAAACCACTGGCCTCGCCTATCACCTTAGTTTTTAATAATAGCCTCAGACAAAGGCAATTATGCTTCCCCCTGATGCTCTGTGCTTATTTCATCACTCCTATTTTCTTCCTCAAGAACCTTGTTGAAACTAAACACTTCTATATTTTAGCCTCCCAGGCTTGGCTTGTTTAATGAATCCTCTCTGATTTGTTCATGGAGAGTGTGTAGGAAGACAACTTCTTTCTTCTTCTTTTTTATTTAATAATTTGATTATATTTCGCCATTAACATTTAGTCCCTTTATACCCTCCATTCCATAGTCACCACACTTTCATTCATGTCCATGAGTCCCTTTTACTTTTTGCTCAATTCCTCCACTCCTTGCCTTAGCTGTCATCCTGCTATCTATGGGTCTGCCTCTATTTTGCTTGTTAGTTCAGTTTGTTTGTTAGAGTCCACATATGAGTGAAATCATATGGTATTTGTCTTTCTCTGACTGACTTATTTCACTTAGCATAATGTTCTCTAGGTCCATCCATACTCTCACAAAGGGTAAACTATTCTTTTTTATAGCCAAGTAGTATTTCATTGTGTAAATACCCCATAGTTGTTTTATCCACTCATCTGCTGATGGACACTTGGGCTGTTTCCATACCTTAGCAATTGTAAATAACACTGCAATGAATGTAAGAGTGCTTATATTCTTTTGAATTAATGTTTTGGGTTCCTTTGGATATATTCTGAAAAGTGGGATTGCTGGGTCAAAAGGCAGATCCATTATTTTTAATTTTAATTGTAGTTCTTGTACATTTTTCTTTTACTCCCCTCCCAGCCCAATGCCCCAGCCCTCCCCACTTCCCTCTTATTTCCACCCCTCCCTAGTTTTTGTCCATGTGTCTTTTATACCTATTGCTCTAAACCCTTCCCCCTTCCCCCTGAAATTCCCTCCCCTCTCCCCTCTGGTGACTGTAAGCCTGATCTCAATTTCAGTGTCTTTGGTTATATTATACTTGTTTGTTTGTTAAGTTCCTGTTAAAGGTGAGATCATATGGTATTTGTCTTTCACCACCTGGCTTATTTCACTTAGCATAAAGCTCCCCAGTTCCATGCATGCAGTAGTGAATGGTAGGAGGTCCTTCTTTTTTTCTGCCGTACAGAATTCCATTGTGTAAATGTACCATAGTTTCTTGATCCATTCATTTACTAATGGGCACCTAGGTTGCTTCCAAGACTTGGCTGTTGAAAATTGTGCTGCTATGAACAATGGGGTGCATAGGTTCTTTTGGATTGGTGTTTCAGGGTTCCTAGGATATAATCCTAGCAGTGGAATTGCTGGGTCAAAAGGTAGATCCATTTTTAGTTTAATTAGAAAATTCTATGCTGCTTTCCATAATGGTTGTACCAGTCTGCAATCCCACCAAAAGTGCACTAGAGTCCCCTTTTCTCCACAACCTCTCCAACACTTGTTGTTTGTTGCTTTCTTTATGATGACCATTCTGACTGGTGTGAAGTGATATCTCATTGTGGTTTTAATTTGCATCTCTCTGATAGCTAGCAATATTGAGCATCTTTTCGTGTGTCTCTGGATCCTCTGTATGTCCTCCTTGGAGAAGTGTCTGTTCAAGTCCTTTGCCCATTTTTTAATTGGGTTGTTTCTCTTAGAGTGGAGTTGTGTAAGTTCTTTATATATTTTGGAGATTAAACCCTTGTCTGAGATATCATTGGCAAATATGTTTTCCCATACAGTTGGTTTTCTTCTTAATACTGTTTTCTTGAGCTGTGCAGAAGCATTTTATTTTGATGAGATCCCATTTGTTTATTCTTTCCTTTACATCCCTTGCTGTGGGGGACATATCACTAAAAATGTTGCTGTGTGAAATATCTGAGATTTTCCTGCCCATGTTCTCCTCTAGGACTTTAATGGTGCCACAGCTTATGTTTAAATCTTTTATCCACCTTGAATTTATTTTTGTGTATGGTGTAAGTTGGTGCTTGAGTTTCATTTTTTTTCGCACGTAGCTGTCCAGTTCTCCTAACACCACTTGTTGAAGAGGCTATTTTTACTCCATTTTATGTTGCTGCCGCATTTGTCAAATATTAGTTGACCGTAGAGAAATGGGTTTATTTCTGGGCTCTCTGTTCTATTCCACTGGTCCATGTGCCTGTTTTTATGCCAGTACCAGGCTGTTTTGATTACAGTGGCCTTGTAATACAGTTTGGTGTCAGGTATTGTGATCCCTCCTATTTTGCTCTTCTTTCTCAAAATTGCTGCAGCTATTCAAGGTCGTTTATGGTTCCATATAACTTTTCAAACTGTTTCTTCTATGTCTGTGAAATATGCCATTGGTACATTAATAGGTATTGCATTGAATCTGTAGATTGCTTTGGGTAGTATGGACATTTTGATGATGTTAATTCTTCTAATTCATGAACACGGTATATGTTTCCATTTGTTTGTGTCTTCCTTGATTTCTTTCTTCAATGTTGCATAGTTTTCTGCATACAGGTCTTTTACCTCCTTGGTTAGGTTTATTCCTAGGTATTTTATTTTCCTTTTTGCTGTATTGAATGGGATTTTTTTTCTTGATTTCTGCTTCTCCTGCTTCATTGTTGGTATAGAAAAATGCCTTTGATTTCTGGATATTGACTATGTATCTGGCTGTTTGGCCAAATTCATTTGTTAGGTCAAGCAACTTTTTGGCCGAATCTATAGGATTTTCTGTGTAAACTATCATGTCATCTGTAAACAATGATAGTTTTGTTTCCTCCTTCCCAATTTGGATGCCTTTTATTTCCTTTTCTTGTCCTATCACTGTGGCTAATACTTCCATTACTATACTGAATAGAAGAGGTGAAAGTGGACACCATTGGAAACACCACCAGTGGAAACTAGACAGTTTCCTGATCTTAGTGGAAAAGATTTTAGTTTTTGCCCATTGAGTATGTTATTGGCTGTAGGTCTCTCATATATGGCCATTATTTTGTTGTGGAATGCTCCCTCTGTTCCCACTTTGCTGAGTGTTTTTATCATAAATGGGTGCTGTATCTTATCAAATGCTTTTTATGCATCTATTGATATTATCATGTGATTTTTGTCTTTGTTTTATTTATGTGATGTATTACATTTACTGATTTGCGAATGTTGAATCATCCTTGCATCCCTGGGATGAATCCCACTTGGTCGTGGTGTATGACCTTTTTAATGTATTGTTGGATGCTGTTTGTGAATATTTTGTTGAGGATTTTAGTGTCTATGTTCTTCAGCGATATTGGCCTAAAGTTTTCTTTCCTTGTGGTGTCTTTATCTGGTTTTGGGATTAGGATGATGCTGGCTTCATAAAAAGAATTTTGGAGTCTTCCATCATTTTGGATTTTTTTGAATAGTCTGTGAAGGATAGGGGTTAGCTCTTCCTTAAATGCTTTGTAGAATTCTCCTGTAAAACCATCTGGTCCAGGGCATTTGTGTGTCAGGAGTTTTTTTTATTACTGCTTGAATTTCATCTGCTGTTATTGGTCTGTTCAAGCTTTCTGCTTCTTCTTCATTGAGTTTTGGGAGATTATATTTTTCTAGAAACTTGTCCATTTCACCTAGGTTTTCAAATTTCTTGGCATACAGTTCTTGATAGTAATTTCTTACAATCCTTTGTATTTCTGTGGTGTTAGCTGTAATCTCTCCTCTTTCATTTCTGATTGTGTTTATTTGGGTCCTCTCTCTTTTTTTCTTGATGAACCTTCTTAAAGGCTTGTTGATTTTGTTTATCTTCACAAAGAACCAGCTCCTGGATTCATTGATCTTTAGAATTGTGTTTTTAGTCTCTATGTCATTTAATTCTGCTCTGATCTTGGTTATTTTCTTCCTTCTACTTGCTCTGGGCTGTCTTTGTTGTTGTTCCTTGAGTTCTTGTAGGCATAGGGTTAAGTTGTTTGTTTGAGATGTTTCTATGTTCTTTAGGTAGGCCTGTATTGCTAGGAACTTCCCTGAGGACTGCCTTTGCTGTGTCCCATAAGTTTTGGGTTGTTGTGAGTTCATTTTCAATTGATTCCAGAGACTTTTTGATTTCCTCCCTAATTTCATTCTTGACCCATTCATTGTTTAATAATATGCTATTCAATCTCCATGATTTTGAGGGTTTTGTGTTTTTCCCCTTGGGGTTGATTTCTAGTTTCAGTCCCTTGTGGTTGGAGAAAATGCTTGGTATGATTTCAGTTTTCTTGAATTTGTTGAGGCTTGTTTTGTGTCCTATCATGTGGTCTATCTTTCAAAATGTTCCATATGCATTTGAAAAGAATGTGTATTTAGTTTCTTTGGGATGAAGGACTCTCTATATATCTGTTAAGTCCATTTCATCTAGAGTGTTGTTCAATGCCATAATATCTTTGTTGATATTTTGTTTGGAAGATCTGTCCATTTTTGATAGTGGGGTGTTAAAATACCCTACTATAATTGTGTTGCTGTCAATATCTTTCTTGAAGTCCTCTAAGATTTTCTTTATGCATTCAGGTGCTCCTATGTTGGGTACATATATATTTACAATGTTTATGTCTTCTTGGTGGATTCTTCCCTTGAGTATTATGAAGTGACCTTCTGGGTCTCTCTTTATGTCTCTTCTTTTGAAGTCTATTTTGTCTGATATAAGTATTGCTACCCTAGCTTTTTTTTTCTTGTGCGTTTGCTTGGAAAATTTGTTTCTAGCCCTTCGTTTTCAGTCTTTGTAGGTTTTTTTGTCCTGTGGTGGGTCTCTTGTAAGCAGCATATGTGTGGGTCATGCATTCTTATCGATTCAGCTATTCTATGTCTTTTGATTGGAGAATTTAATCCATTTTTGTTTAAGGTTATTATTCATAGGTACTTATTCATTGCCATTTTCGTACCTGTGTTCCTCTCTCTCTCTTTCTCTCTCTCTCTCTTTTCCTTCCTTTCCTTAAAGCAGTCGCTTTAGTATCTCTTGCAGAACTGGTTTGGTAGAGGTGTTCTTTTAGACTTCTTTCGTCTGGGAAGCTCCTTATTTGGCCTTCTATCTTGATTGAGAGCCTTGCTGGATAAAGTAGTCTTGGTTGCAGGCCTCTGGTTCTCATACTTGGAATATTTCTTGCCATTCTCTTCTGGCTTGGAGTGTTTCCATTGAGAAGTCAGCTGCTAACCTTATTGGGACTCCCTTGTATGTTACTTCCTGTTTCTCCCTTGCTGCCTTTCAGATTCTCTCTTTGTCTTTGAATTGTGCCATCTTAATTATGATGTGTCTTGAAGTGGGCCTTTTTGGGTTTCTCTTGATTGGGATTCTTGTGTTTCCTGGATTTGTGTGACTTTTTCTGTCATCAAATAAGGAAAGTTTTCCATCCTTACTTTTTCTTTCTTTTCTTAAAATTATATTTTATTGGCTATGCTATTACAGTTGTCCTATTTGTCCCCCATCATTCCCCTCCATCCTTCACACCCCCTCCCATCCATATTCCCCCCTTTAGTTCATGTCCATGTTTCATAAGTTCTTTGGCTTTCACTTTTCCCACACTATTCTTGCCCTTCCCCTGTCTATTTTCTACCCATCGTCAATACTACTTATTTTCTGTACCTTTTCTCCCTCTCTCCTCCTCCCTCTCCCCTGTTGCAAATGCTCCATGTGATCTCCATTTCTGTGTTCCTGTTCCTGTTCTAGATGTTTGCTTAGTTTGCTTTTGTTTTAGGTGTGTTTGTTAATATCCGTGAGTTTGCTGTCTTTTTACTGTCCTATTTTTTATCTTCTTTTTCATAGATAAGTCCCTTTAACATTTCATATAATAAATGCTTGGTGATGATGAACTCCTTTAACTTGACCTTATCTGAGAAGTGCTTTATCTTCCCTTCCATTCTAAATGACAGCTTTGCTGGGTAGAGCAATCTTGGATGTAGGTCCTTGCCTTTCATGACTTGGAATACTTCTTTCCAGCCCCTTCTTGCCTGTAAGATCTCTTTTGAGAAATCTGCTGACAGTCTGATTGGAACTTCTTTGTAGGTGAGTCTGCCTTTATCCCTTGCTGCTTCTAGAATTCTCTCCTTCATTTTAATCTTGGCTAACATAATTATGATGTGCCTTGGTGTGTTCCTCCTTCTTTGGGACTCTCTGAGCTTCCTGGACTTCCTGGAAGTCTGATTCTTTTGCCAGATTGGGGAAGTTCTCCTTTATTATTTGTTCAAATAAGCTTTCCACTTGTTGCTCTTCCTCTTCCCCTTCTGGTACCCCTATAATTTGGATGTTGGGATGTTTAAAGATGTTCTGGAGGTTCCTATGCCTCTCCTCACTTTTTTGAATTCTTGTTTCTTCCTTCTTTTCTGTTTCATTGTTTCTTTCTTCCTTCTGGTTCACTCCATTGATTTGAATCCCAGTTTTCCTCCCATCACCATTGGTTCCCTGTGCATTTTTCTTCATTTCACTTATTGTAGCCTCCATTTGTTCCTCTAATTTGTGACCAAAATCAACCAATTCTGTGAGCTTCCAAATCACCAGAGCTTTGAACTGTGCTTCTGATGGGTTGGCTACCAGTTCTATGAGCTCTGTATCTGAAAGGTTGACCACCTCCTGGTCTCTCAGATGAATTAGCTCCGGGGTCCTGGTTTGTTCTCCCTTTTGAGCCATCCTTGTTTCTTTTTATTTTTTGTCTGGTCACAGCTGTTATGTAGTGAGGGGTGGATCCTTAGGCATTCAGCAGGTCGGGGCAGCCCCATCACTGGGCTGTGATGCTGGATGTGTGCAGGCAGGGTCAAAGAGGGAACAATGGCACTTGCTCTGTGCTTTTTCGCGGACTCCAGTCCCTTTAGCCTCTTTCCCCTATCAAATTGGGCCCCTCTGGCACTGATTTCCTTGTGGGTGGGTCCACACACACTCCAGGACCCTGTGTGTCTCCCCAGTGAATTCTCCTGTGAGGCTGGGACTCCCTCCCAGCACCTCAGCTCCTATAATTATTTTCAATGGGTGCTTTCAATGGGGCCCTGTGTCATGCAGTCTTGCTGCCCATTTTTACCTGGTTTATCTGTGCAGGAATGTGTGTCCATGGTCTGCCACTTTTTGCACTCTGCTTGGCCTCCTCAAGTTCAGCAACACTGCTGCCTGTGGGCCTGGAGTGACTGTGTGCCAGGACCACCACCGGCTTATCCCACCGCAATCTGACTCCGAGCGCCTTGGACTCTGTGGGCCACTGACTCTGCCCCTCTTACTGGTCTCAGTCTGTTCTGGGTGAATCTTTGTTGTCAGACTCCTGCACAATTCAATTTTCTCTCTGTCCTGGTTGGATTTTCTTTTCTTTTCTTTCTTTCTTTTTTTTGGTTCTATATTTTTGTTGTCCTCAATCTTGGTTGTGAGAGGAGGCACAGAATGTCCAGCTATGCCTCCAAATTGGCTGGAAGTGGATCCATCATTACTTTTTCAAATAGGTTTTCTATCCCTTGCTCTTCTTCTTCTCCTTCTAGTATTCCTATTATACAGATATTATTATGTTTCATATTGTCTTGCATTTCTCTTAATCCCTCTTCATTCTTTCTGAGCCTCTTTTCCTTTTCTTGCTCTTTCTGGGTGTGTTTTTCTACTTTGTTCTGCAACTCACTGATCCGATCTCTGCTTCTTCAATTCTGCTTTTCATTCATTCCTTCCACTGTGTTCTTCAGTTTAGAAATTGTATTCTTCATTTCCTCTTGGCCCTTGTTGACATTTCTATTTTCTTTTTCATGTTGATATAGTTTCCAGTGAGCTCATCATAGCTTCCCTGTTGTTTCTTGTAGCTCTTGGAGAGCTCATGGAGCTTCCTGACAACCATTGCTTTGAACTCAATATCTGATAATTGAGTTGCCTCCATTTAATTTAGCATTCTTTCTGGGTCTTCCTCCTTTCCTTTCATTTGGGGATTGTTTCTTTGACTTCCCATTGTTTGTGAGGCTCTTCTTGTTAGTCTGAGCTTCTTAAATTGATCTGTTCTGGCTCCCTGGGTTTATGGTGTAAACTTCTGTGGTAGAATACCTGTGAGATTCAGTGGAGCAGTCTCCTTCAGGTATCGTGTTGTTCACAGCTTCCACTGTCTCGGCTGTTGAAATAGCCCCTCTTTGGGACCAAGTCTGATTTTTTCACAGTTCCAGGGGGTTTCTTGTTTTGTTTTGTTTTGTTTTGTTTTTGTCTCACTCGTGGGTATTTAAAAACAGAAAGGAGGAAGAAAATAAATGAAAAGAGAAGAAAGAAAAGAGGAAAGAAAAAAGAGGAGGGAAGAAGAGATACAATTGGAAAGAAAGAAAGAAGGAATAAAACAAGAAAGAAGTAACAAGAAGAAAAGCAGTTGAGGGGTAAAAAAAGATAAAAATAATAAAAAATTTAAAAATTATTAAAAAACAAAAACAAACAAACAAACAAAGAAACAAACAACAACAACAACAACAAAAACTCTTGCTGTTTTCAATCTTGCCAAGCCGGTTTTTCTGGTCTTGCTGGCTGCAAGGGCCATATTGCTCTTCTCCCTGTTCAGCACTCAGTTATCTTTGGGCTACTCTCTGCAGGGCTAGCCACGCACTCCGCTCAGAGCTAGCCCGGGGCCTCTCTGCATAGGGCCTCACGTGTATGTTCTGAGCCTCCTGGGGAGCTTGCACTCTCCTGAGTTTATGGGTGTGAGCCTGGGTCTCCTACGCGGCGTGCGCCTAACCCGGTCAAGCACAGGTGCCTATGATCTCACAGCCGTCCCAAGTCACACATGGGCACCGATCGTGGCGCAGCCATCTCCAATGGTGCGTGGGCACCTACAGTCGTATGAGCTCTGGTGTGCAGTCCTCCCAGGGCTGTGCGTGGGTGTTTACATCCCCAGCTTGTTTGCCACTGAGACCTTAACTCTTCTCTGTGAGATTTCAAGCAACCAGGTTTATCCTGGTGCTGCTGAAACCTTGTTTGGCTGGGGAGGGAATGGTTGACCAGCCCCCTCCCTATAGTCCTGTGGCAAGCGTGGCAAGCACTAGGCCTGGGGACTCAGCCGCCCTGGTCTCGGTGCTGCTCCCTGGGCTCTTATTGTTCTGAAGTACTCTCCTTACCATCTGGTTTTTCAATGTCTGCTACAATTTTTGATCTCCTGTTTTCAAATATTCTGTGTTTCTGATGCCTGTTTGCTCTTTTCTGCCATAGATTGACCAGGTTTTTCTCCCACGTGTAGGGGGAAGTGGAATGTGCTCCCTCCTGTGGTGCCGCCATCATCCTTCTCCCATTTTTAATTTTTTGAGGTATCTTCATACTGCTTTACACAATGGCTGCATGAATCTGCATTCCCACCAACAATGCAGAAGAGTCCCCCTTTCTCCACATCCTTGCCAACACTCATTGCTTATTGATTTGTTGATGATAGCCATTCTGACAGGTGTGAGGTGATATCTCATTGTGGTTTTAATGTGCATGTCTCTGATGAATAGTGATGTTAAGCATCTTTTCATATGTCTATCAGCCATCTGCATGTCCCCTTTGGAGAAATGTCTATTTAGGTCCTTTGTCAACTTTTTAATTGGGTTTTTGTTTGTTTTGGTGTTGAATTTTGTAAGTTCTTTATAAATTTTAGGTATTAACCCTTTATTAAATGAATGGTGAATATATTCTCCCATTCTTGGGTTATCTTTTTATTTTGTTGATGATTTCCTTTAATGCACAAAACCTTTTTAGATTGATGTAACAACAATCCTGAGAAAGAACAAATTTGGAGGCATTGTGCTACCTAATATGAAACTATACTATAAGACCATGATAATCAAAACAGCAAGGTACTAGCATAAAAAGAGACACATACATCAACAGAACAGAATAGAGGGCCCACACCTTTATAGTCAATATTTGACAGAAGAAGTAAGCACATACAATGGGCTAAAGAAAGTTTATTTGCTAAATTGTGTTGGGAAAATTGAACAAATACATGCAGAAAAATGGAACTAGACCAACTTCTTACACCATACACAAGAATAAATTCAAAATGGATTAAAGACCTAAATATTGCACCTGAAACTATTAAAATCATAGAAGAAAACATAGGTAGAAAAATCTCAGACAGCTCATAGCAATATTTTATTAGATATATCTCCCCAGACAAGGGACATCAACAGAAAAAATAAACAAATAGGACAGCTTCTTTTTTTCATAGTTCAACATTTATTTGGGATCCTGGAAACATTTATGATTAATAAATAAGGATGTTTAATAGTAAGAGTTTCAATTAGGTATGAAAGGGAGATCAGCACAATGATTGTTCAGTCAGGACTAATTGGAAGGTTGCCTTAAATAAGGTTTGTTTCCCTCTTCCAAATTATGTTCTCTAGTTAAGTGGGTATAATATACTGCATACACATTAGACTTATCATGTTGGCATGGTATAAGATTTCAGTTCAAATGATTTAAAAAATAAAAGAGAAGGGCATAAGACAAAAGGACCACATCTGCCTTCAAAACATCAATACCAATCTTCTAGACTTTCATTTGGAAGATGTAAAAACTTTTCCTCCCTCATTGTTAAAATACCACTTGAAGGAATCAATAGCAATGTATGAGTCTAAGTTTCATTTAATTCATATTTATTTTGCCCTTTCTATATTCCAGGAACTTTTCTAGCTATTGGGAAAACAAAGGTGAATAAGATAACAAATTCATATTCAGAAAGGTTCTTAGCTAAGAAAGTCAGCTATTAGATTTATTATTTCAAAACCCTATATTATGCCCTATTAAGTAAATCAGCTTTAAGTATCTTTTAGTATACAGAAACAGAATATTCATCCTAAGAAACATTCTCTACACAAGTAATCCATGATGACTGTTGGGACTCTCACTCCCAAGAAAGGACTGTGGTCCTTTCTTGACTTGAAAAATGGTCACTTTTTAAGAGAGGGAATTCCAGAAGAAACAGAAACCTTAAGAGTAGGAAGATGTGGTAACCTCTTTCTACTTCCATCTCTCAAATATGGCAATTCAAGTTTACAATCACTGCCGAATAGCAATTTAACCAAGAATAATTGATTGTGATGAAACAGAAAAGAAGCTCAACAGAAACATTTAGAAAAAAATGGAGATTTAATTTTTCTTCCAATTTATGGGAAGAGAAAATTATTTCTAATAAATAGAACATTTCTAGAAAGAAATAGATAGGCTCTGAAGATCAGAGGTTCCTCCAGGGAAAGATGTGAAGGAAGCTAAAAACAGAATAGCCAATAAATGATGGATGAGGGACACCTCAGAGAACAGATGCCTAGAGATCCTAAATCAGAGGTCTTTTGAGAGTAGAGAGCTTGACCATGGTAGATTCAGAGGTAAAACAAGCTTAAGAGTTAGAGAATTCTTGTTTTTTTTATTTTAATTTTAATACTTGGAGTAATATTTGTGGAACACATACCTATAGTAAGAGGCTCTGCCTTTGAATTCATATTGACTATCAAAAGTTTTCTGATTAATTTTACAATTTTTAAACTTTTCCTAAAATATTCTTTCTCAGTGTATAACTCTGGGAAAGGCCAGTAAAATAAATTTGCTCAGGATTCTTAGTTGGGAAGTAAGACACACAGGAGGAACAGGATTTTTACATCACTCCTTGTCAGCTCTGCTGCAATAAAATTACCCAGGATTCTTCATGACAAGATCATTTTTAATACAAGAGTTGCATGCATGTGTTGCTTGTTAATCAGAATGGATTCACAGTATAGTATAGTGGAAATTGCCTAAATATGGGAGTCAGGAAGATCTCAGTTTAAATCTAAGTTGAATAACTTACTAATTGTGTGACTTTCACAAACTGCCATAATAGACACATTGGTGCTATTTCCGTTCTTTTTTTTTTTCCATGGGAAACTAATGATTTCCTTCCCTATGACACTGGATTGCTCTTTCTTTCAATTTACTTGAGCTAATGTTTATGTAGACTTCATGCCTCAAAAAACTGTAGTCAGTGAATTAATCCAGTTGCTGTTCGGAATAAATGTAAATTCTACTTTGTCAATTTCACAATTTATCAGGAAACCCAAAGGGATAAACAAGGATTGGTCCTGAATATTGCATTGTTCCCAAAACTCAGAGTCATTGACTTTATTTCTTCAAGAAGCAATGCCTACCAGTGAGTAAAGGGAAATAAGAAAAACTGTATTTACATATAATTTTTCCCTTTACTAACAATCTCAATTGCTAATAATACTTCTTATTAGAATTCATACTTCACATTATATACTTTTTAAAAATATTTATTGACTGAGTTTAGAGAGAGGAAAGGAGAGAGACAGTGAGAGAGAGACATCTATATGATGTTCAATTTATATATGCATTTATTGGTTGCTTTTGTATGTAACCTAATTACAGATTGAACCCATAACGTCGGTGTATGAGGGTGTTGCTCTAACCAAAGAACTTCCTAGCCAGGGCCCGCATTACATCATTCTTTATGCTTAAAGAAATTATACTGGATTCTACTACACCGTTCTTTGTTCTTTCCTACCTTTATTTACTTTCTATACTTAAAGTTTTCTGATAACATGACAAGAGAGGAGTATATATTAAATGAAGGACAAAGACTAAACATATAAAATACGTATTTTTTCAATTACAGTGTTCCATAAATCATGTATCATGTATAGTATGTATCTTTGGTATTATGGCTGAAATGGAAGAGGAGAAATATTATAAACTGTAACTAGAAATATCATTTTTATATGTGAACTTATAGCCAATAAGCTCAAATTTATCCAACAACAAGCACAAATAAGGAACCAAACCTTGTGAAAAGTTGCAAAACTCATGACAAGTTTTAAAGCACAAATTAAACAAAGAACAATTAGTATGCACTTGGCTTCCATTCGTGATTAACAGCTCATCTATGTGTGTTTAGGAGCCTGAGAAGGAAAATCAGTTAACTGTAAGATTTCTTGTTTAAATTGAACTACATTGCTCCTTGGATTTTCATTTTAAATGCATTAGTTTTCATGAATTCTATTTAAAGTGGGACATCAAGTATATAGCCAATTTTCCCCTTACACATTCAGCAGAAGGAAAAACAGTGGCAAATACAGTGTAAATGGTTAATAATAGTATTATGACCTGAAGACAACATGTAACTTTTAATGACAGACTCTAAGATTTAAATTGACCATCCCAATTTTTCTTTTTTATATCTTAAGCAGGTGAGATCTATCAGGTTAAACTACCACAGCTATCCAGTTGTGTCAATATGTGCAAATATATTCAAGGTAGATTATAGATCACACTCTACATATGGAGCCACCATGGTAACAAGAATACTGTTAGAATATGATTTGTAGTCTGAAGAAATATTACTGCTATTGGGAAAGACATTGATTTCTCAGTTGTCTTTAAAATATATTGTAATCTGAAGTTATAATATCCTCTCATATATCAATTTAGTCATTCATCCCTTCGCTCATCTATCCACTCATATATTCGTCGACCTCTCCGTCTCATCTATCCATCAATCCATCATCCATCCATCCACCTTTTCACTCCTCCATCTACATGACAATTATCTATTGAGTGACTACTCTCTGTTGGGAAATGAACCAGGGACTTGTAATGCAAAGAGGAATTAAATAAAATTCCTAATTTCAAGTTGCTTAAGACCTCCTATAAAAAGACAGACATGTAAATCAATTGTTATAACGACAGATTGTGGTGAGTGCTATCCTTGAGAAAGACTTTGGAAAAAGCAACTAAATTTATCTGTCTGATTGAAGTTGAAAATGGAAGAAATGAGAAAGAACCAAAATGTAGTTGATATATTAGATGGAATTTGAATTAAATTGATGGCTATAAATGATGAGGGACTATAGAAGCAGAGAAATTTAAAGTGCAAAACATAAAAATGCAAGGATAATTTAGACAAAGTAGGCTCTTTAAAATAGTGGAAGTACAAGGTAAATTTAGTAGTGGGAGATGAAGGTGGCTGGATCAGGGAGAAAATTAACATACTGAGGTATTGAGCTTGTACTCCAAATTTCTTAAAGTTAAGTAACGTATGGATGCCATTGAAAGCAAAACAGCTCTTAGGACTTCCATTGCTCACTTCAATACTTTATCATAATCTTACTTATATATGTACACATAAAAATCAATTGTAAATTCCTTGTATATGAAGATCTTACATAACCAAAACATAAGTATAAGTTAAAAATAAATAGAATTATAAAACTACTACAATTCAAGGTTGAAGGGATATTACTTTTCTTTTTTATTTAACATGCTTCTCTGATGAGAACTGCTTTGATGCAGGTCTTCTTACTTTGGCATGCTTACACTTTGTGTCAATTCACTCACAATGTCTCTATAAACCATAGGGAAACTTTGGTTTGTTTGTATACCATGCTGGGATGCCATTTGGGTTTAAGATATGTTAGCATATGTACTTTTTTATTTCATTAGCCACAACAATGAATGTAGTGTCTCTGGTTGCTAATGAGATTGTTAACACTGACAACAATGTAGCTTCAGAAATCTCATGAAATGATTCTGTCATTTTTATCATATGCTTATGTTTATGTTTTAGATTTTTATTGGAAAATGAACAACGTGTAAATTCATACATAAGTCTAAGAATCCTGAAATGGATAAAAAATATCTGCAACATAGAGCTAGAGACAAGTAAGGGGTCACTAAAGGGTCACAAGCAAGGGAAACATGCAGATGGATTTTCTTTGGAAAGCTCCTCTGCGAAGAGTTAGACAACTTAAAATGGTCTAGGCAAAAGATGACATAGAATTTTTAGCAGCGATGGGAATAGGGAGGAAAAAAAAAGATTTGAGAGTGAGAGGTGTATAATTGATTGGGTCCAAGATTGGATGTGGGGGGTAAGGGAAATTGAAAATTCAAAAATGATTCTCAAATTTCTATCATGGTTGCCTGGGTAGCAGAGGATATTACCTATGGTAATAGGTTAATAGGGAGAATGTTAGAGACAGATTAGGCTGTGGGTAGAAAACAGTGATATTGGCTTTGGACATATTCCATTTGAAATTAAATTACTGTAATGGAGTAGACAATCTGAAATATGAGACTGAGACTTAGGGAAAGAAACTGGGTTGTGGTGGAGGTTTGGTCATCATTGGCATATCTGTGGTCATCATGGCTTTGGACTTGTCTGAAATTCCTATGGGGAGAGCAAAAGGAGTTAGAAGAAAGCCAAAAATGGCCTGCCTGGGGATGGTGATACTTCAGGGTACACAAATGGAAGAGGGCAGCTCCTTAGGAGACTGATGAAGGCTAGAGAGATGGGGAGATTTAGGAGAGCAGAGTATCATTGGTGACAACTGAAGATACCATTGTCTCGCCTGAATTACTGTAGCAGGATCCTAAATTATTTTGTTTCTAGTACGGTGTCCCCAAATCCATTTCCATCTCTGTTGCTATGGTAAATATGTGAAGCTTAAGTTCTTCCTACTCCTTTCTAGTGTAGTATTTTAGTGTTCACTCATATCTTTCTCACTGATGCTTAACATTGTGGTCCCCTACCAATGTCACATTTTCTGCAATTTAAATATTTGAAAACATGGATTAAAGCAGGATGCAGTGCATATTTGCAATGGTTGAGTCTCCCTACAGAAGCATGGCTCTCCCTCCCTTTTACCTGATTCCCATTTTGAGTGTCCTAGGAATCAGTCTTAGCCTCTCTTCTTCTATTAAATATTCTTTTTCATGGTGATCTATACTTTGCTGTCTTCCAAGCATTTCCTGCTGTATCTACTTCATTCTATCTCTCTGTATGTCTGTCTATCCACCTATTTATCACTCTGAACTGTAAAATTTATTCCCAACAAATTTCATGCACTTTCCACTTGGCACTCCATCGAAAAATCAACTTTGAATGCCTCCAATCTCCAAATTCACTTATTCCCAAGTTGTGCCATCTGAGTAAATACAAATCTTAGCAATAATCATTTCTTTTACTCTCATCTCCAGCATTAAAGCATCAGCTAATTCTTAACAATATATTCTGAATCCAAATATTTATCTCTTCCAAGATCCCATTAACTCTCACTTAGATGCTATCTCACTCCCCTCTCCTCACTTCCCTACAAGCTATTTTTGCATAGCCATCTGAACAATATTGAAAAAGATAACTCATATCACTCCCCAACCTGAAACCCACTAATAACTTTCTATTGCTCTTAGCATGAAATCCAAGCTCCTTATCATGATATATAGGATGATACAAGATCTAGGATCTCTGGATGCCCTGTTTTCTTGTTCACTGACTTAATTCTGTTCTGCAGTGAGCTACCCTGTATGTGTTTCTCAAGCAGGCAAAGTTCTTTGCTGTCCTATTGCCTTCAACTTGCTGGTTCTTCTACGTCATCTTTCAGAGTTTTGCACAACTGCTTTCTTCTCATCATTCTAGTTGCAGCCCCAATAAGACCTCCTTAGATATGTCTTCTCTGTAACCATTTTTAAAGCATCATGTTGGCCTCTCTCTAATCAGCTGGCCATACTACTTTGTAATTCTGTGTGCCATGAGAAGTTGCAGGATGGAATGTTTTCATTTTGGGGGCAGTATGGAGAATAATGGATAGGTGTGGATGATGGAAAGGTGTCAATGACAAATCTGGATTTGAAACCCATTGCTTTTTTACAAGTATGGCTAGTGTCTGACAATTTCTAAATTACAGTTTTCTCACCTGAGAAATGAATGTGAAATGAATTATTTCACAGTTATAATGAGTATTAAGTGAAAGCACATATGAGTAATCTAACATGGCTCAGATCTTAGCACATAATAATTGTTTGTAAAATAAAATTCTTTTTTCCATGACCTTTATCCCCACCTCTTTTCTATTTTCCCTGGGTAAATGTTAAGAGTATAATATTTAACATATCACAAAGATTCTGGCTAATATCAAGTATTTGTGCCATTCTCCAATTGCATATTTTCTAAAAGTTAACTGGTAATTTGGCCATCCAGCTCACAGAGGAAGGTTCTAAAAAAGATTCACTGAACCCTGTACAGGTTATTCTACTGAAAACATTGGTCAACCCTTGACAAGAGGTGCTAGCAGTCATGAATGTAGAGCTATTAGCAGAAATATCAGAGAAACCTTTGCCAGGAGTTACTCTTCAGGTTCCAAAGTATTCTATTGCATGAGCCCTTTGAGTTCAATCCTGATCTCGACTTTTAAACTTTCTGTCCTAAACAAACTATGAACTGGTGTCTTGCTTTTGGACTGGGCCTAAAGACCACCATTGTACATGTTAATCCAGAGGTCATCAAACCATAGTCTGTAGGCCAAATTTGGCCCTCAGATTACATATGAAAATAAAGTTTTATTGAAGCACAGGTACACTCATTTACTTACATATTTTCAAAGGCTTCTTTCACAAAGCAAGAGCAGAGTCAAGTAGTTGCAACAGAGACTAGATGACCCACAAAGTACAAAATATATACAATTTAGTCCTTTACAGGAAAATTCCTAGAATCCTATGTTGTACTGTTTAACCCTTTGTATTACCATCTTTTTAGTAACAGTAAGTACCATGCATTGGGTACTGGATGTCTATCTCTGGACCTGATACTGAGAGTAGAACAGGGAGCCAAGGATGCTCTGTACTTAAAGAGGACACAGTCTAGATAAATAGGTGTGATTTTCCAACTGATAGAAAAATGGCACTCTTTTCTACTTCTTTTTATTTGTCTCTACTCAAATGATAACATTAAGAAAAATAACAATAAATATAAAGATGTTTCATACACAAGATTTTTCCCACACATAGTGAAGTTTGTCCTAATTCAAGTCTTTTTGCCATAGAAGTATCAGTTGTGGCAATAAGTCTTATGGGAAAGGAAAATAAACTCCTTCTTTCCTTTTTCCAGATGCTTGACTCAGCACAACTCTGCTCTCTGGGTTTGGTTAGACTTTAAGATTTCAGAGTCATTTTTTTTTTTGTATGGTTAAGACAATTTGTCTATTAAAAAAAGGTTCTTCTTTCCATGAGAACTTTCATGTTTCAATATAAAGCCTCTAGGTTATATTGTGCATCAAATGTTGCTTTACAAGATCTGTGAAATATGCAAAATGTTCTCTTTTGGTCAACTATAATAGTAGCATATTGAAGATTATAAGTAAAAGTAGGTAAATAGGATGTTGAAACATAGCAGCTTAGTTCAAATAAAGTTCTTTACCTAGATAATAAGATGTGTGTGAATTTGATGTATTATGCAAATGGGCTCAAGTTGGTGGGAATATTTGTTATTTTATTTACAGTAAAAAGTCGCAGCAAAAGAGGATGTGTTGATAGAGCAAATCAACCCTGAAGAAAATGAATAAGGTATTTGCTTTAAAATAATTCAGTTTGTGAAAAAAAAGTACAGTGACACAACAACTTGCTATTTTCAAACTTTCTATAGTTCCCACACTTTGAGTTTTATAGCAACAAGTAAAGGTTTAGAGTTTTCCAAGTTAATATGATATTAGTACTTCATTGGTGAATTAAAGTTTTGGTGCAAACAGAAAATATTGGAAAAAACAGAGGCCAATAAAGTTATTTTCAAATCAGTACATTTTATGCACAGGGTCCAGCACAAATAACAGCCCTTTTTATTACAAAATCTTTTATTACAAAATCATAAGCATGAATTCTGTAACATGACAATATTATTCTCAAGCATACCTTGTGACATTTTAGGTGAAATGTTCAAATTGTTGTCTATCTTGTGCAAGACATTCATGTACCATACCAAACACACTCAAGCAGGTGTTACTTCTGCTGGACCCTGTATATAAATATAGAAAAATATATTTTATATTTATATGTAAATATATACGCATATATATTTGCCTATTCACTTATTAAAGTGAGAGTTTTTTCAGATATTAAATATTTGAGGATATGATCTAACTTCTGATTTTTTCTCAGATTTATACATCTTTTCTTTTTTCTTAACCAGAAAAGCAGAATTTATTATTTTTAATTTCATCTTAAATATTTTATTATTATTAATTTTACATTCATAATAAAGTTTTAATACTTAAAAAAAACTGGGTTAACATTAAGATTTCTCTCTGCATGCTCTACAGTCAGACAAAAAACTCAGGTTTGCACAAATTTAAAATGGGATGGCACAGCAAAGCCAGAGTAAAAACAAACATACTTCCCACCTTCTTTGCCCCTTGTGCTTCCATTACATCCTCAGTCTGCCTCTGACTTCTCAGAACTCAGATGTGCCCTTTTCCCACTTTCTATCCTCAGCTCCACCTTGAACCAATCTTTCCAGAGCCTGTGATCAGTGACATGCAAAAGTTGGTGGGCAGCAAACTGTCTTCCCCTCTGCTCTGGAGTTCATCTTCCTCTAGACCTTCTCATATTTCGTGTCCCACCCCCTCACTGCAGCAATAATGTCATACTACTCTTCTCTGAAGATTCAGAGCTTTTCTCTGGGCCTACCTTTCCATTCATATATCCATTTTTTATTTCATTCCTGTATTATTGACTAAGGATTAATGACTACGGTGGTGCTAATAATAACTATGGTGGCCATGGCTATTATCTACTGAATGCATACTATGTCCCAGGCTCTGCCCTGTGATAAATGACTGACATTCAGAAAATTATTTTAATCTCACAATCTCCCATTAAGGTAGATATTATTAGGCTCAATTTAGAATTAAGGACACTGTGGCTTAGAAAACTGTTATTCTAAACTTTCCCATCAGACTGAGCTCAGAACCTATGACTGTCTAATTCCAGGCTCATGTACTTTAGCCCTGTATGATATTTCTTAATTTCCTCACTTCGACTTCTTTCTTAAACTTCTTCATAAACACTCTGAATTTGAAACCTGGTCCTCTGCCATCCAATCTCTACACCTCTTTCCTTTGTCTGAGAAACCTGTGTACCTCTGTTCATGGTTTGTGGGGTTTTTTTGTTTTTCTAAAAAAACCCCACCCCATTCAAGTCTGCATTATTATTTCATGTGCATTTGTGACCCTTTTCAACTAACTATCTTCACTGAATAATTATTATAGATCTTTATGGCAACTCACTAGTGTTATGTGTGGATGGATATATAAAAGAAATGCAAAACATATTTCTCAATTCCTGGTTGTGGAGACAAGAACTTCACATAAAATATAAACTAACTACACAAAGGAATATTTACCCTAAAATGTTTGGCTGAAATAAAGTTATTATTTTAGTTTTCATCTCCCCATAAATTCTCTACTTTATTTAATTATGTTTTTTCTCTAATTTTCCTACTTTCTATTTACTTCTCTGACTACATTACTTCCCTTCTGATTATTCATTTTGACTGTTTTTTTTTTCTTCTCTGTTCTGTTTAGTTCCCTGAAAGATTTGTTCTGAGACACTCTTCCATTTCACTATTTTTCTTTGTGTTACTACACCTAAGTAGTTTACATTTATTTTCCTTAATCCTAAAAAATAAAACTTCTTGTTTTTTAGGTGGGGAGGAATTTTTACAAAATAATTAAGAAACTTCCTTAAAAAAAGTTTTTGCAGTTACTGTTAAAACCACTGGAGCTGACATTCAATCTAACTTATGATATGTTGCTACTTCATCAACAACTTGGTGTTTAAATTTTTTCTCTATACTAATTATTTTGTCTGTCTTCCTGACATGATCAGAGTATTTTAAACAAATTATATTGGAAGAAATTTGGCTTGATTCAGTTTGATGACTTTATTTGAAGAGATGGAGGACAAAACTAGACCTGGAAGCCAAAAATGAGGTGATGGCAAAACTGCTGGAGTCTTATTCCAAACAAATGAATGACTGCCTTCATTTTCAGAGTACCTGGGGATCTATGGTTATGATCTACGGCTTAGTCTTCCAACTGTTATTAACTATTAATTTCCTAACTTTTCTTTCAGGTAATGGCTAATTAATATTTTCTTTTAAAGTCTTCTTGGTGCAGTCCCAATGTAATAAAAAAGAAGTCCAAATGAAGAAGGATGGATGAGTCACATGTGCAGTCTTCCTTTTTTCTTCATATCAGGATAGATCATACCCAGCTAGATAATTTCTTCAATACATTCAACCAGCTCTCTGGTTCACTTGGCAGTTAGCAACCTCATGGGGTGGGTGGGGGAAATGAACAGGGGGAAAAATGTGTTGTCCTCTCTTTCTATAAATTTAAGCCCATTTCCTCTCGTCTTTTCTCAGGGGTAAGCTTATATTTCCATTTTAAATATGAGCTCCCAACAGGCATTAACCATGCCATTTTTACTTAACTGCATTTTTACCCCCAGTATGATGCTGTGCTCACATAACTAATCTACAGCCGCAGCAAGAAAATGACAAAAACTGCATTCCAGTGACTATAAGCTAATATTTTATGGGCCTTTGTAATGAAAGTTTTGAGCACTATTATAAATCATACCTAGAACATACATAACTCATGGTCTTTATTGACAATACTGTGCATATGTCATACAATATTAAGCCATTGATGTGAAATCTCCTAATTGAGGTTTACTGATAATTAAGCAGAGCAGAATAATAATTCCTCCTACCCTCTTTACAAATGAAGACATTTATAGCTAAGAAACTGATAAAGTAGACAAAAGCATAGAGTAATGTGTCACATCTTTCTGCAAACAATTTTATATAAATGGACTGTATTATTGTAAACTCATACTAATGGATATATATATATATATATATATATGAAGATTGAGTTTCAGTTCTAAAGTCACAGTATTTATAATTATAAAGTAATTAAAATTTATTTATTTTTCAATCACCTCTTATGAGAACATTAATTTAAATTCACTTTGCTATGATTAAATGTAAATTAGTGAGAACATACCTATTCTTTCTTTGTTTTTCCCTTCTTGCTTCCTTCTTTCATTTCTTTTTGGTTCTTTTTTTTTTCTTTTTTCCTTTTTTGTAAAAGGAATTACAAACTAAATATACCTTACTATATAAGATAGTTTCCTCAAAGCTTTTAAACTAGATGATAGGTCACTTTGGACCTATATCTTCATGAAAAGATGTCTGTTTTAGAGAGAGTATCTTCACTTATTTCTTTTACTATAACTTTGACATGAAAGGGCAACTCATTCTGCTCTCCCAGCATAGCTCAGGAGAAGATATCTATTGTTCTGGTTTAGGGTTCCCTATTTTCCAAACTCTGGGTGGTTAAAAGTTTACCCTCACTGATTAACAGATAAATAAGTAAATGAGTGATGTGTCTGGAGAGATCAGGTGGTGGAGGCATGTACAGTTTAAATGAATTCTGATTTTGTTAAATGCATTTACATAATTTTAAGAATGTATGTGGGTTACATAAAAGTACTGAATTCTTTTTAAAAGATTGCTTATATTCATAATTTCTGCAATTTTGGGTCTATGAATGTTAATAGGTACCTCCCAACCTCTTCTTTATTGATGGTTCTAATTACTTATTACTGAAGTTAAGCCTTCAGAAATAAAAATAGCAGGGAATGCCCAGACATCCTCTCTGGGAAAATTTTAAAGAGAAAATTGACTATTTTTAGGTAAATGCCTGTTTTTCTCCTTATATGCCACCAGTAATGTCCTTATTTCACATGTTTGAAGGAAGGTCAGCACCACTCCAAGCTTAGTTCATTGACTAATGGGAACTGGGCATGCTGGAGCCCTACCATGTCACAGAATTTTTATGAGGCTGGTGTGCACTGCAAACAAGGTAGATAACTAACCCTTTTATCTTTTTGCTTCTTTCTGACCAAATCCTGCACTTTTCTAACTGTAATATTATGTTTTTGTCTACTAAGAAATTCGGGCTGCCGCACAGAGGATTACCCTACACATCTAAAACAAAATAGGCAGCAGAAGTGAATAGGAAACTGCAAAATAACTGGTTTTAATTGACATGTACCAATGAAACTCAACTTTACCCTTGATCTTTGTGTCAAACCATAAGGCAGTTTTCAGTGTTTTGACACCTACTCTCCCCTGGAAAGCCCCCAACCAGCTGAATTATTTTGATTGTTTATTCTCTGCAATGGATTAAATGCTTGTGCCCCATCAAAATTCATGTGCTGAAATCTTGATCTCAGCGTGATGGTATTTGGAAGTGGGGCCTTTGGGAAGTAACTATACTATCAGTGTGGGGCCTTCATAAACAGATTAATGCTTTTCTAAGATGAGGTCAGGGACCTAGTTAGTTTGGGCCGTGTGACAATGCACCAAGAAGATGGCCTTCTACAAATTAGGAAGAAAGCCTTCACGAAACACTGGATCATCCTGGACTTTCCAGCCTCCAGAACTGTGGGGGAAAATGTCATTTCAGCCACTCAGTCTACAGTGTTCTATTATAGCAGCAAGAACTGACAGACTAAGACACTCATCTTGTAATGTGCATTAAAATCCACCTAAACATCATAGCAATAATGCTAGATTCTGGATTCTGATTAAACTTATTAAAAAATAAGTGACAGTGTATAAAGAGTTGCAGTGACAACACAGGTGTTGGAGTTGGGAAAGTCTCACCTAACTTAAGGTCCAGTCATCTACCAATACTCTATTTTCGTTATTTATATGGTAGAGATGTTAATAGTAGTAATAATAATAGTCACAATATCAGGAAGTCCAAGATGGCAGGGGAGTAAGCAGAAGTTAAATTAACCTCCTCCTGGGACCAATCTAGAATTACAACTAAATTGTAGAGAAATATTCTGGGATAACCAATGGGAAAATAGCTGGAGAGAAGTCTTATAATCATAGATAAATGGAAGAAACTACTTCACCACAACATGACTTGTATGAAGTATGGAGGAGACACAAGAGGGCTGGCTGGGCTCCCACAGGTGGCATCTGAAACACTGGAGAAAAATTCAGTGGCTCAGGGGTTATCACTGAGAAGGGTGGGGTCTAAACTCCAAGATGGACTACCCAGCCTACACACCAGATCCAGGAAGTAACCCAGATAATATCCAGCTGAGAAAAGCAGCTGGGTTTCTGTTTGCCAGAGAAAGACAGTTGGAGTCACAGAAAGCCTTTTAAAGGGTCAATGCACATAATTTCACTTTAACCACATACCCTGGGCTCCAGTAAAAGGAGGGCAGAGTGGAATAGAGATGCTGGAAAAGAGCTGGGGATGGAGGCTTAGAGAAAGAACAGAATGAGCAGTAACCAAGATCCCTGTGCTGAGTCATTCCCCATACTGCAGGAGCCATCTTGCTCAGGCAAAGCACTCATCTCCAAGTGGCATCACTATGAGGGGAAGCAATAGTTCCACCTGAAGGAATTACTCTGCCCTGCCCTGTGATGCTTAAGCCTGACTGCTGATTACAGATTGACTAGACCAACAAAAGAAGGAGAGAGCTACAGACTGTGGATCACTGGTAGCCTCGAACAGGCTGCCTAGAACCAGACTGGGACACCATTTGACATCACCAGGTGCAGATCCAGAAAGAGCAAACAGATCTGTACAAGTGCATACAAGATGTGGTGGGCGGAGTGACTCTCAGCCATCCAGCTGGAGGGTAGGATCCACCAAGGCAATACCTGCTCATCTCTGAGAGTTCAGAAATCACAACATGCTTACTCAGACAAAGTGAATCAAACCATTAGCATTTTTGTACATCTATTTCCAATACAATAATGTATTATATGTATTACTTATATCTTGACATTTTCAGACAATATAATTTGAAAAATTTTTATTAGTGATATACATATTCAATGTGATTTTAATGACTCTTAATTACACCTTAAGAAAAATTAATAATGTTAATATTTTATAACTTTATTTAGAATTATGAAGGTCATACATCAACACATTAAAAAAATTCTGAGTATTTCTTTAGGATGAATTCTTAGAAGTAAACTTGCTGGTTTTCAGGAAATATATATATTTCCTAGTCTTGATGTTTGGGTGCCAGTGCTTTCCAAAAAGACAGTGCAATTTACTTACAATAATAGTTTATCAGTGTCCCTTTTCAATCATACCCACCAACTACAGACATCTTAATTATTTCAAACCATTGCCACTAGGAAAGCCCACCATACTAGGGGGGTCCTTATCATGTGATTTCAGCAATACAATCAGTTGTATTAGTCAAACAAATTAACTGAAAAAAAAAAAAACCAAAAATACCAATCTCAGTGAATTCATACAAGAAAAGCTTATATCTTAGCACACCAGTTCAGTACACATGTTGGGTGGACAGCTGGCCCATAATCATTCAGAGATCTAAGACTTCGTCCATCTTTCTTTTTTCCAATGCCTCAGTCCTGGGTGGATCCTTTTCACATGTCCAGCCCTCATACATGGGAGATTTTAATAGTCAAGGCAAGAAATGTCTGATCACATTTGCTCTTCTATTCTATTAGGCAGTACTCAGTCTCAAGAATACACTCAGCTTCAAAGAGCTACATTGAATACAATGTATTCATATGCCCAGGAAGAAATGCAACAAGTTCAGCCACTATCTAACCATCTCTGAAACAAACATTATTTGTTTTTATTTTAATGTAATTGAAGAGTTTTTAACTTTTAAAAATAAAATTTAACCCATTTGCTGTAATATATAGTAGTCATTAATGTGATAGTATGCTGCTGTTCTATGCTTTTATATTATTAGCTTGTTGGGTGCATTTCCCCCCTTTACTTTTACTGGTTGGACGAGACTGCTATTCATTCCATTTTTCCCTCATTAATTTGAAACTACTTCTATACTTTTCAATTCCACTAATGGTTGCTGTACCATACATAGCTCTCAATAAGATTGATTGTGAACAAGATAACCTGTATTTCTACAACAGCTTTATAAATTATTAATTTCTCCATCCTCCCTTCCTGATATCATATCTCATATGAAAAGAACTGTTGAAACCTTTTCCTTTCTCTTTCTCCTTTCTTTTTCCTTCAGTAGATCTCTGAAGTGCATTTATCTCCTCCTAATCACTGCTTCCTACTGCTTCTAGATTTTGTGGGAAAAAATTGAAAATTATCAGTATTCCTATGAAGGAATTATTATGTTTGAAAATATGACTCTATAAGATTGTAGAGGAGTAAGTGGAAGGTATGTTATCCTCCAAGGACCAATCTAGAATTACAGCTAAATAGTAGAGAAATCATCTGAAACAACCAACTGAACAATAGCTGGAGAGAAGCCTCATAACCATGGACAGAGAGAAGAAATCACTTCACCACAACGTGACTGGCACAGAGTGTGGAGATGACACAAAAAAAGCTGGCTGGGCTCCCAAGGGTGACAGCTGAAGTGCCAGAGGGAAATTTCAGCTGCTGGGGGATTGCCCTTGAGAAGTAAGAGTCCAAATCCCAAGCTAGGCTCCCTAGCCTACAGCACCAGAGCCAGAGAGGAACCCAGATAACATCCGGCTGAAAGAAGTGTCAGGGCTTCTGTATGCCACGGAGAGATAGAGAACCTCTTAAAGGGCCAACACACAAAATTTCATTTGCAGCCTCATATCCTGGGCTGTGGAAAAGGGGGGTGGGGCAGTGGATTGAAGACACTTTAAGAGAGTCTGGGGATGGTGGCTTTGGGGCGAGAACTGAGGGACAGGCTTCCAGGATCCCTGCACTGAGTAATTCCCCATACTACAGGACCCATCTTGCTCAAGCAGAGCAGTCTCCTCCAAGTGGCACCAGCCTGAGGGGAAGCAATAGCCCCACCTATAAGAATTACTCTGCTCCACCCTGTGGTGCTTAAGCCTGGCTGCTGCTTACTGCCTGACTACTGACTAGATTAACAACTGGAGGAGACAGCCACAGACTGTGGATCACTGGTCATCTCAAACAGGCTGCCTAGAGCCAGATTGGGACACTATCTGACATCACCAGGCACAGATACAGAAAGAGGAAACAGTGGTAAACACTAGATTCTATTGAGACAAATGCCACCATGGTCTTCTTTATGATTTGCCTTATTTTCTCTCCTACATAGATTTCCCCCTTTACTTTGGGTTTATTTATTTATTGTTTTTAAAAAATTGTTGTTGTATTATAGTTGTTCCAGTTTTCATCCATTGCTCTTCCTGAATAGCTTTTTAACATTCATTTCTTGCCCTTCCAGTTTGTGCCCATCAGGTCACCAGTTTTTATATTATAGTTTGTTTCTAATCTCATATTCTGCTCCTCCATTCTCTTACTCCATTTTACCTTCTTCTTTCCTCTTATTGCCATTTTAAATTTTATTTTCTCTCTTGCTATGGCTTGTTTCTGTTCCACCCTCTGACTATTCCTCCCTTCTTCAGTATCTCAAAACCTTTTTTTTTTTGTTATCAGTCATATCACATTCTTTTTCCCACTCTTAAAATACCCTTATTTTCTCTCCACCTTTATCAATCTTTGCTAACATGTTGAGGATATGGTGGTTGTTGTTGCATTTCTTCATTTATTTATAGATCTTCACTATTTTTGTATTTCAAATCTCAATTTTTACCATTTCCTTCTACTCCATTTAGCCTTCCTCATGTCCTTTCTTTCTCTTTTTTTCATTTTAAATTTAAAATTTTCTCTGAATTAGACTGGTTTTCATTCCTCACTCTTAGTATTCCTTCACCCTCTAAAATTCAATTCTCTTTCTTCTAGATATCTCTCAAACTTTTCTTAATTTCTTTTTTCCCTCTTATTCCCTTCCCATCAATATTAATTTTTGTTCATTTGTTGTGGATAGTGCTGTGGTGGATCTTTTCCCTCCAATTTGATCCCTATTTTTTTCTTTCTCTCATTACATATTTTTAAATTTATGTTTAAATTTAATACTATATGATTCCCTTCTCTCATTCCATTCCACCTTCTTCCCTCTCTTTCATATTCACAATGTAAATTTTAGTTTCTCTCTTTACCTTGTCTCTGTTCTCTACTCTCACTATTGGTTCTTTCTCTATCCTCTTAAAATTACTTTTCTTTCAGTAGTCATGTCATACTTGTTTTTCTTTTCTTATACTAGTCTTAATCACTTTACACTTTTATTAATATTGGCTCATTTGCTGTTGATACTCTGATTGTGGGAGGAATAGTGGGAAGAATCACCACCATAGTTTCCATTCATCTTGTCTCTCTGGCCAAACACATAGAGTTGAATAATCAGACATTACACACACATTTGCTTTAGCTCCAGTGTGATATTTTTCACAGTCTAAGCTCCTTGGGAAGTGTATTAATTTAACAATATATTTGGCTCTTGTCTACTTTGTCAAAAATGTGTTGAGCTGGCCTCTGCTACTTAAGAACATCCATTTTCAAGGGCCATTGTGACTTTTTTTTTAATCAGAATAAGAAGTCACTTTTGGAATTCGAGATTGAAAACAAATGGCATCCTTGCTGAGACTGTTAGTGTTAAGGATATTTATTGTATTATAAAATCTTTAATCCTAACCTCACAATTCATTTTTTTCTCTTGTCTAATGCAGTATCTGACTTAAGAGACTGAAATCAGGAGAAATTGTACACAAATACCTATTAGAATATTTTTAAATCATGTGCACAAACATTCAAGTTGGTGCATGTGGTCTGCTTTGTTAAAATGGCAAGGGCATTGCAAGTGTTTAATGAGGTGCCAGAACTGGAGACTTAATGCAACCTTCTGTAATTTCACACCCATATTACATGTATTTTGTGTGGAGAAAATTAAAATTTCCAGCTGCTATAGCAAAAAATGCAGAAGTCCCCAGTACACTTATAAATGATATTTCACTCCACATGGAAGAGATTAGGTCCACATCTGCTGCAGTTTAGTTGATGAACATGGAGTCGATGGTGTCAAGAATCATACAGCACTGGAGTCTAGTAAGAGAACAGGAGGCCACCACCCAGGGAGGGACAAGGTTCACAGGTTCTTATGAGACACCATTTAGTTAGGCTGGCTGAGTTCATTCAACAAGATGAAACATTACCCAGTACTCATTCATAATGTTTGCCTACACATGACACTTGGATCTAATCTAGACATATTTTATTCATAAATTTGTTTGAAGCCATCAGTTATGGTGTGCCTCCATAGTAATGAAATGTTATAAAAGATACATAAACATTGCCATTGGTCACTGTAGGCTTGCTGGTGTGGAGACATATCAGTTCAAGAGAAAGTAATGGTTGCAATGTGTGTAGGTGAATTACCAAGAGACCTCAGCAAAGAGAATGTGGGTGTTGTTTCTAAATTGAGTTCAATACTACAGTGATACTGTCATATAAATTACAAAAACAGGACACTGTTTTAGAGATTACATATATGTAAGAATAATGTAGTATTTTTTCAAGGAATATTAGTCTAAACACAAAGTAAAAGCATGAGTACAGTCATCATAAGTTCATTTTGGTGTATTAAATGACATTTTGCATTCACTTTTATAGAATAACCTTCTGTAACATTTCTCAAACAGCAGTGGTTCTAATTATTATTAGCTTTATTGTTATTAGCCCTTGACATGGTGATTTCTTCTACAATTTGGTGTTTTCTTTTTCAAAACCCTTGAGTCCCCTGAAATGTGTTTGGAGTGCAGATTTTTTTATACAGCATAAACCTGAATTGATTGAGGTTTCCAATAATGAAAAGTCTGATGTCATCTCAGGATTTTTTATATTTGTCAAGATCTTGTGCTTCTTTTAATATTCATTTTTCTGGACATAACTTTGGATATTAGATTTTTTTCAGTGCAGTAGACTACCATTTGGTGATTTAAAACTTTAGTGGCCTGTCTTCCTAGCAATATCAAATGGGTAGCTGGGGAATAGCCTGGACCCTCAAAATATCTATCTTTTGAGTAATGAAGATGATTATCATCAGTGATAACTTCACTTCAGGGATGTTATTTTCTATCCTGAAAATACTTTTGATTATAAGTTTATAAGCAAAGAATGTGATGAGTTTTCTGACTTCTTCAAAGACCTCTAGGGTAACATTTAGCTTAAAACTGTTTTACCTTAATTAGCTTGCTGAAACATTAACCCATGTATTTGGTGCTAGGGGACTCAACTTCTGTAATTGTTTATAGGCCCTTGAGCCATCTGCAGAACTGAGAGTTAATATAGAATTTAGGTACTAGATTAATTTAAGGAACATAATGTGCAATGAGAAAGCACTTGGTAAAACAGAAATTGTACTTTATGGATCAGAAAATAAGCATTTTGAGTTACCTGAACATGGGATATACATTGTGTTTACCATGATTAATCAGTTGCTGAGATCAGATTTTTTATTCTTATTGTCCTGCAAATCTATTCACTCTTGTCTCTTTTCTGTCACTACTACTCTATACTGGTTCAAGGTATTTCAAGTCTGGACTATTGGTTTCTACTGAAGGATTTTTCAACTTCTTTTCTTTCTGTGAAAAGTTACATAAGTACATGAGGCCATGAAAGATATTCTTCTGGGTTGTCCCACCCTGATGAATACCTAAGGCCCTTCCCCTTACTATGTAACAAGTGGGCCAAGACAAAAAAAAAATATGGCCCAAATGAAAGAACAGATCAAAGCTCCCCCCCAAAAAAAATACAACTAAGCAATGAAAAGATAGCCAACCTATCAGATGCAGAGTTTAAAACATTGGTAATCAGGATGCTCACAGAAATAGTTGAGTTTGGTCACAAAATGAAGGGAGAAAAAGAAGGCTGTAAAAAGTGAAATAAAGGAAAATGTACAGGGAACCAACAGTGAAGGGAAGGAAATTGGTACTCAAATCAACATTTGGACCAGAAGGAAGAAATAAATATTCAGCCATAAGAGAATGAATAAACAAGAATTTTTAAAAAAATGAGGAGAAGCTTAGGAACCTCCAGGGCAACTTTAAATGTTCCAACATCTGAATCATAGGAGTGCCACGAGGAGAAGAGTAAGAGTAAGAAATTGAAAACTTATTCGAAAAAAATAATGAAGGAGAACTTCCTTAGTCTAGCAAAGGAAATATACTTCCAGGAAGTCCAGGAAGCTCAGAGAATCCTAAATAAATTGGACCTATGGAAGCACACACCAAGGCACATCATTATTACATTACCCACAATGAAAGGTAAGGAGAGAATCTTAAAAGCAGCAAGAGAAAAGCAGAGAGTTATCTACAAAGGAGTTCCCATAAGACTATCAGCTGATTTCTCAAAGCAAACTTTGCAGGCAAGAAGATGCTGGAAAGAAGTATTCAAAGTCATGAAAAGCAAGAACCTACATCCAAGATTACTCTATCCAGAAAAACTGTCATTTAGAATGGAGGACAGATAAAGTGCTTCACAGATAAGGTCAAGTTAAAAGAATTCATCACCACCAAGCCCGTATTATATGAAACATTAAAGGGACTTATCTAAGAAAAAGAAGATGATCAAAACTATGAACAACAAAAAGAAAACACACTCCCAACTATCAACAATCAAACCTAAAAAAAAAAAAAGAAACCAAGAAACAAAAGTGAACTAAGCAAACAACTAGAACAGGAACAGATACACAGAAATAGAGATCACATTGAATGGGGAAAGTGCAAGGGAGGGGGAAGAATGGGGGAAAAGGTACAGGGAATGAGAAGTATGATTGGTAGGTGCAAAATGAACAGGGTTAGATTAAAAATATTACGGAAAATGGATAAGCCAAACAACTTATGAACATGAACCTTATGAACCCATGAACATGAACTAAGGTGGGGGAACGATGTTGGGAGGGAAAGTACAGGGCAGAGGGAAATAAAAGAGAGAAAAAAATAAAAACAAAAATGAAAGAGAAAAAGTAAAGGAAAATAAAAACAAAAATAAATAAAAAAAGAAAAAGAAAGTAAGATATTCTTCTAAGACATGTCTTCAGTCTCACACTACAGATGAGAATGTGTTCCACATCACTCAATCTAGCCATTTTATAGTCCTGTGCAAGTAATCCTCATTCTCCCACAGGCAGCCTGGTAATCTAAAGTTCCAGAAGGCACCGTGCAAATGTTCAGGAGGGAGGGAAGAAATGTGGGGCTATAGAGAGAAATGAAGGGTGAGTATAAGCAAGAAGAGAGATGACATCTTTTGTCTCCTGGAAGAAATTGCTATCTTGCCTAACAGATAATCTCTGCCAGGGGAGACAGGCTCAGCTGTACAATTATGTGGCCTTTTTGTATTCTTTTGTCACATTGAGGACACCTGTGGTAGGTGCTTCAGTGGCCATGGTGCCTACCCTGTGTGCACTGGAGGGTGTGAAGATGGAGGGTCACTGATTTATGTTTTTTTTCCCCTGCATAAGTCAATCCACTTGTGTTCATGTGTCTCATGATCTGACAACCTTGTGGAGCTGAGAAGGGGAGTGGGTATCCGCTAGTGAACAAAGTCCACTCAATGCTCACCTCAGCACACAGTAGAAAATACTCATATAACTTAATTGCACTCATCTCTTTGTATCCACAGGGAATTGATTCCAGGTTGACTCAAGTTTGGTTGAACCCATGAATGAAAAAACCTGGGGATACCAAGGGCCCACTCTACACTTATTGAAACAAGTCCACATACAACTGGAAATGTGCATTTCAAACCCATGTCACTCAAAAGTCAACTGTATTTCATTTTTCACTTTATATTGTTCCAAAGGTGTTTTTTGAAAAAAATGAAATTTTCATTATTTATAGACATTCAAAATATTTTCTCAGCAACATCCTTTTAAATGGGTAGTTTACAGATTGCTCTAAGTAGCGATTTTAAAGAAGAGGGTAAATACCAGAGACCATTGTGTTCAGTGTTATAGATACAGGTCTTTTATTATTATTTTTTAATTATATTTTATTGATTATGCTATTACTGTTGTCCCATTTCTCCCCCATCAGTTCCCTGCACCCTGCACACCCCCTCCCACCCACACTACCCCCTTAGTTAATGTGCATGTGTCATAAGTTCTTTAGCTTCTACTCTTCCCACACTACTCTTGCCCTCCCTGTCTATTTCCTACCACCGTCTATGCTACTTATTCTCTGTACCTTGGCTCCCTCTCTCCTTGTCTCACTCCCCTGTTGCTAACCCTCCTTGTGATCTCCATTTCTGTGTCTCTGCTCCTGTTCTAGATGTTTGCTTAGTTTGCTTTTGTTTTAGGTGTGGTTGTTAATATCTGTGAGATTGCTGTCTTTTTACTGTCCTATTTTTTATCTTCTTTTTCTTAGATAAGCCCCTTTAACATTTTATATAATAGGGGCTTGGTGATGATGAACTCCTTTAACTTGACCTTATCTGAGAAGTGCTTTATCTGGCCTTCCATTGTAAATGACAGCTTCACTGGATAGAGCAATCTTGGATGTAGGTCCTTGACTTTCATGACTTGGAATACTTCTTCCCAGCCCCTTCTTGCCTGTAAGGTCTCTTTTGAGAAATCAGCTGGCAATCTGATGAGAACTCCCTTGTAGGTGAGTCTGTCTTTATCCCTTGCTGCTTCTAGAATTCTCTCCTTCATTTTAATCTTGGCTAATGTAATTATGATGTGCCTTGGTGTGTTCCTCCTTGGGTCCACCTTCTTTGGGACTCTCTGAGCTTCTTGGACTTCCTGGAAGTCTATTTCCTTTGCCAGATTGGGGAAGTTCTCCTTTATTATTTGTTCAAATAAGTTTCCCACTTATTGCTCTTCTTTCCCTTCTGGTACCCCTATAATTCAGATGTTGGGATGTTTAAAGATGTCCTGGAGGTTCCTACGCTTCTCCTCACTTTTTTGAATTCTTGTTTCTTCCTTCTTTTCTGATTGGATGTTTCTTTCTTCCTTCTGGTTCACTCCATTGATTTGAATCCCAGTTTTCCTCCCATCACTGTTGGTTCCCTGTGCATTTTTCTTCATTTCACTTATTGTAGCCTCCATTTGTTCATCTAATTTGTGACTGAAATCAAACAATTCTGTGAGCTTCCTAATCACCAGTGCTTTGAGCTGTGCATCTGATAGGTTGGCTACCTCTTGATAACTTAGATGAATTAGCTCTGGGGCCCTCATCTGTTCTCATGTTTGAGTCATCCTTTTTTTTTGTTTGTTTGTTTGTTTTTGTCTGGTCAGGACTGTTACATAGTGAGGGGCAGAGCCTTAGGTGTTCACCAGGGCAGGGCAAACCAGTCCCTGGGTTGTGATGCTGGATATGGTCTTTTAAAGAAACAATTTCTACTCTAACTATGAAACTTTAGTTTGGATTGAAACCCAGTTTTAAAACGTTTCCTGTTTAAATGATGAGCACAGATTTTGGCACTGTCCTTTTGTGTGCTTGGTGTGTACTGTCTGATCTTGGACATATTTCCATGAAATAAAACTGTTAATAGTGGAAGAAAATGTATTTGTGAAAGAGTATAACTGTGATAGCAGTAATTATGGAAACAAAAAGCACTATATAAATGCCTTACAGTAAAATGTGTATGATTTAATTTGAAGTTGCTTTTTCTTATTTGCCCAATAAATTCTATTTAAATAATTGCCATAGCATTAAACTTCCAAGGGAAGTTATGCATGGTCTCCACCTGTTTTAGATACTGTGTGTCTCAATTAGAAACCTGCCCTTGTGAAATATTAGAGTTTCACAATCCATGTTAAAGCTAATGTTTCACTGGAAAACACATCAGTTCAATTTAACTTTTAGTTTTTATGTAAAACCCATGCATGCTAGTACTTTGCATGCCATTAACAGAAGAGACTAAAATCCTATTCATTTTTAAAAGTTCATTTTCTTTCTCAGGACCATGAAATACCAAACTGAACTTGACCCTAAACAGGGTCTCCATTTCAAACTGGATATGAAAACCATTTAATAATCATGTGGGAGTCCATTTCATGAAAAGGGAAGGAACACTTAACATTTCTAAGTCCTCTCTGAATTCTTATATGAGTATTTAACAATTCAATGATGCAGCTCTGGATATGCAAAGACCTGAGTAATCAGTGTAGCTGTAGAGTGAAAAGAACTGCTTGTATCAGCGCTGCATTTCCCTCCCTCACACACTAACCTGAATAGCTTCATTTACAATTGCATTTACTACCAAGTGTATTGTTACATGGACAAATGGGTCACTGGTTCTCTGCAGGTGGGTTCTTATTCATGAACCAGTCACAATTCACAAAGATATAAAAACTTTGGCTGTGATTCTGAAATGAAGCACTCTAAGCTATAAAAGTACAATTATGTTTGTAATTTAAAATATGTCCTAGTCACAAAATAAATAAGAAGTGAAGTGGGGGGGTAGGTAAGCCCTTGAAAGTAAGGGTGTAACCACAAAAAAAGCAGAGAGATGTTCAAGACAAGATTGCCACCTGTCTGGAGTGTGGCAGGATGGCAGCTGGCTTCAGCACTTGTTTGCAGCAATAATTGGACAAAGAGGAAGTTTTCTGTGACCCTAAACTAAGGATAGAGTTTAACTTTGAGAAAGTCTTGTCTGCCAGAGCAGTAACAACATGTTCTAGAATTTTTTATGACTACTAATTTATCACAGGTTATTGTACTATAAAGTAGAATGTATGAATAGATCATAAATAAATTTATTTCTTCAGGTCTTTATAAAAAAAGAAGGCTGTCTCTCTCATTTAAGATTCTTAGTTATAGTTAAAAGGCTGTGGAGTTCGACAGATCTGGGCTAGACTCTGATTTTTAAATGGTATTAATTTCTATTTATTTATTTAAAATTAAATTTTATTGACTATGCTCTTACAGTTGTCCCAATTTTTACCCCTTTGCCTCCCTCCACCCAACACTTCCCACTCCCTCAGGCAACTGCCACACCATTGTTCCTCTCCATGGGTTATGTGTAGTTCTTTGGCTACTCCATTTCCTATACAGTACTTTATATCCCATGGCTATTCTGTAACTACGTATTTGTACTTCCTAATCCCCTCACATTTTCACCCCACAATCTCCTTGCACCTGGAAAACACCAAAATGCTCAATGTACCCATGATTCTGTCTCTATTCTTCTTTTAGCTTAGTTTGTTTTTTAGATTCACTTGTTGATAAATATATATTTATTGCCATATTATTGCCCATAGTTTTGATCTTCTTTGTTTTAGATAAGTCCTTTTAACATTTCATATAATAATGGTCTGGCGATGATGAACTCCTTTAGCTTTTTTCTTGCCTGGGAAGCTCTTTATCTGCCTTTTGAGTCTAAATGATAGCTTTGCTGAGTAGAGCTGTCTTGGCTGTAGGTCCTTGCTGTTCATGACTCTGAATATTTCTTGTCAATCTCTTCTAACCTGCCAAGTTTATTTTGAGAAATCAACTGACATTCTTATGGGAACTCTCCTTTAGGTTACAAACTTCTTTTCTCTTACTGCTTTTAAGATTCTCTCTTTATCTTTAATCTCTGGCATTTTAATTATGATGTTTCTTGGCATGGGCCTCTTTGAATCCACTTTGTTTGGGACTCTCTGTGCTTCCTAAATTTGCATGTCTTTTTCCTTCACAAAATTAGGGGAGTTTTCTTTCATTATTGTTTCAAATAGATTTCCATTTTTGGCTCTTTCTGTTCTCTTTCTTGTACCCCTATGATGTGAATGTTGGAATGCTTGAAGTTGTCCAAGAGGCTGGTTACACTATCCTCATTTGGGGGATTATTTTTTCTTCTTGTTCTGATTGGTTGTTTCATGCTTCCTTATGTTCCAAATCATTGATTTGATTCTTGCCTTCATCCACTCTACTGTTGTTTCTCTATAATTTTTTTTTTAAATTTAAATTAGTGTATCCTTTATTTCTGACTGGATCTTTTTTTATGCTGTTGAGGTCCTCACTAAGTTCCTTGAGCATCCTTATAGCCAGTGTTTTGAATTCTGTATCTGTGAGATTGTTCATCTCCATTTTGTTTATTTCTTTTTCAGAGTTTTGATCTGTCTTTCATTTGGATCAGTTTCTTTGTCTCCTAATTTTGGCATCTCACTATGTTTGTTTCTATGTATTAGGTAGAGCTACTGTGACTCCATGCCTAAGTGTCATGGCCTAAAGTAGTAGATGTCCTGTAGGTCTCAGTCATAAAACCTCCCCTTTCACCCAAGGTGGCTACTCAAATGTGCCCATCACGTTGGCTGAGTGCACCATCTTCTTGTAGTTCAGGCTTGGTTGCTGTTGGCAGACCAATGGGAGGGATTTACCTAGGTAAGTCAGCTGCAAGGATTGGCTGTGACCACTGACTATCAACCACTTCCCTGCATGGAGGATCAGCTGTGCAGGAGCAGAGTGGTGGTGCTTAGATGTGGTCTGTAGCTGTCCTCTGGGTGCACAGGCCAGAGCCTGGGTTTCCCAGATGGTGCAGGCCAAGGTCAATCTCACTTGTGTTTTGCCTAAGGCCACCTTGCATGAGCTATAAAGCAATCTGAGATGGCTGCTACTTGTGCTGGGCTTAGAGATTCCCAGGGGAAGCCAAGCTGTGAAACTAATCCAGCTGCTGCTAGTGCTAGGCCTGGGGCCAATTAGCAAAAGGTATGGGAGCTGGGTGTTACTGAGGCTGGCTATTGCTTGTTTGATAGGATTTAGGAAGTTGTGATGCATGGGCCAAATAAGACCAGCCATTCATTTGGAAAAGTCACGGTTAACAGTTTGGATGGGACAGAGTCTCAGGCGATCTCCAGAGTGGGGCAAACAGTGTTAGCTAGGTTGATTGAGTCTCAGACATGACACCTGCCTACCAGCTCTGTCGCTTTATTGGGTGAAGGTTCAGAAAATGGACAATGACCTCTGCCTGGCCTTCTGTCTGGGAGAAAGCTATCCCCCAGTTCCCACCTTGATGCCAGAGACTTCTGTTCCTCCATGTGAGCCACTGGTGCTTTTCAAGCTGCTATCCCAGTGCTGGAGCTCAGAGGGAATGAGTCTGAGTAAGTTCATTTGTGGGTTCTTTTAAGGTGAACCTCTTTGAACTCCAGAAGCGTTTTCTACCAATTCAATCCCTGCTGGTTTTTGGAGCCAGAAGTTATGTAGATTTATCTTCCTGACACTGGAAATCTGGACTGGGGAGCTTGGTGTGGGGCTGGGACTCCTCACTCCTGAGATACCCTTCCCAAATTCTTATCCAGCACATGTGGATGTGGGACCAGCCCATTCTGCATGTCCTCTCCTCCTACCAGTCAAGATGGATGTGGTTTCTTTAATTCTGTAGTTGTTACACTTCCATTCAACTTGGTTTTTGGTGGTTATGAGTGATTGTTGTTCTATATTTTAGTTGTAATTTTGATGTGGTTGTGCAAGGAGGTGAGCCATGTTCATTTATGCCATCATCTTGAGCATAAATTGTTTCTGTTCTTTTAAACGTTCTTGTTGTCAGACCATCCTAGGTTGTGGATTCAATACCTAGTTGTGGCACATATGGTAGGCAACCAATTGATGTTTCTCTCTCCCAGTATTCATTTCTTTAGTCTGAGTTAGTTATTTTATCTTTCAGTCTGGCTGCCACATATGCCATGAGCTGTTGTAAGGTTTAGATGAGATCATTTGGGTAAAGCACCAAGGGCCTCAGCTAAGTCTATAAACACATCTCTTTCATGTGTAGGCCTGAGACTTGCCTTCAGTAAAGGATGAGAAAGGAGATATGTAAAAAGATATTTTCTAACTCCTTTGGTTATAATCTTGGTTAATTTAGATATCTGTTATTGTCATTGTCTTATCTTTAAAATAAGATAGTTGAATTAGATGGCTTTTAAAATTTTTATTGTTACAATAAAATGTATTGTTACATTTCCTTCTTTTCTGCTCATTCTGAGAAATAATAAGGAAGATAAAAAGCAGATGGGGAAAATATTGATATTCCAAAATATATTTAAAAATTCAAACAATAAAATAAATGGACAACTTTAGAAGAGGTTAGCACTGACTAAAATTATTTTTTTTCTGCACAAAGAACAAGATATCTGATTTGACAAGTATGGGTGTACATATGGGGCCAATGGACACCATATAAGAAATTAGGATTCTTCAGGAAAAATCTAGGGTCAGTATTTCTTCCTACTTGAATAGATTTATTAGGATGACAGTAAAGATGTATTGAAATAAGCTATTGAATCATTGCCATTTGTTGCCTAAAAATAACATGCAAGCCTTAGTTTTCTACTTCTGAATTGAATGGGCTACAAGAGAATAACTCTGATTTAGTTCTCAGTGAGATGAAACCCTGCAATGAAGGACAACCTTTCCTAAATTTTGGAAAAATACAGTAACAAAAATAATTGACCCATAAAAGGTCAACAGGTGAGATCGTTAAGAAAGAGGCTTGAGCTTCATTAACTATCTGTGTGTGCACTGTTCCGGGGCAAGACAGCTTGGCATATAAATTTCTTATTGCCATGGAGTAATATAGAACACATTAAAGAGTATTTCAGTGTCAAAAGTCACATTAACTCCAAAATAAAATGAAGCAAAAGGAATTTTGTGGAATATTACCATACAAATGTTACGAATTTAAATATCAAAGGCAAATTCAAAGATGTTGGTTTTCTTTTTCATTGTATAAATATTTCTGTGTTGCTCCTTCCATTATATTTCTTGTTCCATCAGAATAATGTTTGCCTATAAGCACAAAAAAACTCCAGGGCAATTTTATATTATGTATTCTTCACAGTTATTTTATATAAAATAACTTTTAAAATAAGAAAAATATATGTTACATTTAAAATTAGTTCATTCTGAAGAGCGAAGGGACTTGAGTGTCTCAACTGCTAATTAAAATATTTTTAAATTCATGATTAAAATGTTAAAAGGTACATAGTATCAGCAAAACTCCAGTGAAATATAGACACATCTATGCCAAAGTAGAAAGACAAATGAATTAGATATTAGCATTCATTCATTTATCCAGCTTACTGGATTCCTATTAGGAACTACATATTCAGAGAGTAAGGAAGACTATGCAGAGGTTTTTATCTCAAATAGTCACAATCCTTTGGGGGAAGTAGTTCAGTACTGATTTAATGGAGTGCACACAGAAAGGACCCTGATTTTTAAGGAGGGACAGGGAGGTTCCTGGAAGGACATAGTGGCTGGACCTTATGAGATGAGGGGTTTATAGAGGTAAAGTGAAGGGCACAGTTGGCAGAGGATGAGAGCATGAAAAAACACAGAGAAAATGCATGGTTGTATAGGAATTTCAATGTACTTAATACTACTGAACTGTATACTTAAGGATGGTTAAGATGGCATATTTTACGTTTTATGCATTTTCTCACAATTAAAAATTTAAAAAAGAATGTCAATATAGTGCACAAAAAATCTTAATCTTAGATATTGGCATGGTGTTAGAATTTTAGGCAATATAGAAGTTCAGGCAATATCACAGAGGACCTGATTGTAGCTGAATCCTGTGTGTGACTGAGCTCCCTCCCAGTGAGGCTCATGAACTGTCAATTACAAGCAAGATGGCCCTTGTTAAACTGGCTTTTTGACCGAGGCATACAGAAAACTAGCAATTTTTTCCCTAAATTAACAAGGCCAATACATTTTTGAATCAAAGCAAGCTGAAGGGATTGCCCTATTTTACTCTCTGTAGCCAAAACCCATGTCTAGGATTTTAAAGGAAAGTCGAATCATGCATGTCCTTCAGTGCCAGAGGAAACAAATCCAGGAAGAGAGCAAGAATGAAACACAAATTTAAAATCTGTGGAAAATTGGTGTAAAAAATATAGCTTGCCTACATTACCCAGACCTTTACCCTCCAGATTAAGCCAAGACTACATGCTAAAGAAATAACATTTGCTAGGTACTCAGAGCTTTATAAAAATTCAGCTCTCTCTCAGAAGATAGATTTCTTTTTTAATTTTTTTAAAATTTTATTTTATTATATTTTTCCATTACCTTTTATCCCCCTTACACTCTCTTCCACCTTCACCTACCCTTTCTCCCGCACCCCTGAAATCACCACACTGTTGACTGTGTCCATTATGTTATTATTCACATTTTACAACAAAGGAAACATTAAAAATTTTCCCAAGACCACAACAGCTAGTAGTTTACAGAATACATTTTCAAATTATAATATTTTTATTACAAAATTTATAATCTTAAACTATATCTTTAATGTTTGTGGGTGCATGTATGTGTATAAATTTTGAATATATACATTACATAAAGAAAAATATACAGTATGAAAATACATAGGCATAATAGCCAAAGAAGATAATTCTGTTATTTCAGTTCTCTGTAAAATTAAAATAATAAAATTCAAGGGATTGCATTCAGTTGGGCCTCATTTGGTCATTAAAGGTTGTTTAAAATATTAGCATGTACTTTATTATAACCCAATTCACAGCTTTGATAAAATTATTATAGTGTTTCATTCAATTATTTATTATAGTTTCAATTTCCTAATTACAAGTGCACCACTTGGTGGAAATAATAAATAGAATGAATAAATTTTACTTATTTAAAATCTAGTTCCCCATAGATTTATATATGTTTAGTTTTATTTTTATGTAAAAGCTGTAGTAAATTATGTTTATTAAAAATATATGGCATAGGTTTTAAAAATACTTTTTATAAAAGCACTAAACTGTAACTTCTATATATTATAGTCTAGACTTCTTTATGCAAAACACTAATTCATAAACAAATACAAAATAAATCACTACCTATATATGACTCTCAAAGACAAATTTGGAGTAGGTGTCTACAAACTCAAGCAGTAGAATCTGCTAAGGATCTAATTTATGTGCTTAACTTTATTTAAAATGTAATCATTGCCATAATAAAGACATTATTACAGAATGATAATCCAAATGGTAATTAACATTTTATTTTGTTCCTTCAAGGTCAACATGGTGGTGGAGCAGCCTGTTCCTTCCTTTGGTGCATGACATTCCATTTCACTATGTTAAACATTCACAACATAGATTGATATGGCCTTTGACCTCTCTCTCTGAGCTGGATCTGAAGCTTGGTGTTAGAGGCAGGAAAATTAATGAGTCCATCACTCTGCCCCTTTTCTGCTCCCCTCTTTAAATGATAATTATAGTGACACTATTTATGCTATTATGGTTAAGCATTTCCATTAGAAAACCAGCCTTACTTCTCAGATTAATACATTCCCTATAAAAACAGTCTGCAGATTTAAATTAGGCCAAAAAATATATAAACCAATAAAACTGAAATTGTAAGCTTGAGTGCAAAATTGAGAAAAAGTGAAAACATAGTTGCCATGTAATATAAAACCAGTTGTGTACTGAACAATTCCAGGGAGTGCAATTTACATAGAGCTGTACACCAGTGTGTCTGTGTTTCAAATTAGTTTGAACATTTAAGTAGTGGAAGAAAGAAACGATAGCTGTAATAGGTTAAAAGTTAATCTGTGAATAACTACTTACAAAATATTGCATTGAAATTATAAGTGCTAGTCAAAGTCTTAAAGAAAATTTATCTATGAAGATTCACACTGAATGTGACAGACCCAGCTGAGATAGAAGCTATGAAAGGTGACAAGAGCTGATGACTAACAGTGCACATTGCATCACATGGGAATGGGAGTTTGTGGGAGAGCCCTTCCCCCCTTGCTTCCGTTTCTGCATTTGTGACAAGGGAGTAGAGATCTATGTAGCTGGTGGGGCTGGGCAGCTGGCAGAGGGCATCAAGTACTGTGAGCTGTTGGAATTAACTAGATGTTAGAAAGATCAATTCTATCATGACAGATGGTTCCCCAAATATGGTGTAGTCTGTTTTTTTAAAGCATAATTTTTTGGCTTCCAGTTTTTATTTAGGCCATAATGCCAGGCGCCCTGAAATTCTACACTGTGGTAGTCATGTGGAATTGTTTAAACATTTTTTGTGTGTGATTGAAGGGAATTTCACTGAACCATGAAATAAAGGTCAATATAAGGAAGCTCTATCAAATGAAAAGAATAACATTTCACAGTGCCCTCTTCTTTTCTATTACATTGTTGTAAATTCTTATGTAGCCATCTTACTGTGTTTATTTGTTGGGTTTCTCACTGAAAATGTAAATAAGTTTCCATTTGTTTTGCAACTGGATGTATTTCATCTGGGAGCAAAAAGTTGAACCCCAAGGGAAGGAGAGGTCTGGGGCCTGGAAAGCTTCTTTGGGATCTTAGGACAACCAAAAGTTTGGTGTCTTGGACAAGATACCCGGACACTGGGCCCCATAGCAGTCTCAAAACCTATTCTGCCACTGAATGCTTTTTACTCTCTGAAATGCCTGGGGTAGAAGCTGTGGCCAGAATGACTAAGAAAAGAGGATAAAAAACATGACTTTTTTATGCCTTAGACCTGAGGTCCTGAAGGTAGGCACGTAGCCCTGCCTTTTTTCTACTGCACACCAGGGGATTTTCCTAATATTCAGTGGCTGCTTGAAGAATGCTTCTTTTTTATCATTTATTTTAAAACTTGATGATAATTTCATAAAACAATTTAACCTTAAAATCGTAAACCATTACAAATAAAAGAAATCATCACATGGTCTTGAATGAATGAACAAATAAATGATTGTCTTTCCATACACACTGTCTCCTTTGATTCTGACAACAGACATCCTTGAATTTTTACTTCAATGAATATTACTGTGCACCAAAAATACTGACAAATATATTTAAGATAATGTCTTTGAAATCAAGAGCTCAGAGTCTAATAGGAATCTTAAGATCTGTCATGGTATCAGACCACATAAAGGAATATGGGACCAGAAATGTGAATGCATCTAACTGCATAGGCGTATGGTGGTCAGAGAAAAATGGTTCAACATCTATGCGCTCCTGGAAGTGTGGAAGGTATGCAAACATTCTCTGGACACTCAAATGAAGGAATCATATTTCAAGAAAAAGGCTCAATATTAGTGCACATCTAATCACCTGGGGATTTTTTCAAAATACAATGTTTGATTCAGCAGTTTTAGGGTGGGACCTGAGAGTTTGCATTTCTAATATCTTGTAAGTACTTCTGATATGTCCATGGACTGTATACTTTGAATATCAAGACTGTGGAGAAAAAAGTCACATTCAGAGAAATATGAATAATCTATTATATCCAGAGCACTGTTTTCAAGGTGGTGGGCATATTCACCAGGGTACATGAAATTATGGGAGGGCATGTTCTTTTATTTCCATGTCCACTTTAGAAAATGTATAATTTTATTTATGTTTAACATACATGATATATTAAAACAGGGATACATGTATAAGACATATATGTGTATGTACATATTCATTTGAGAATATGCTCATTTTTTTACTAATAGAGGTTAGTGTTAAAGAACAAAATGATGCATTTAGACATAACTGGTGCAGTGCAGAGGAAAAGGCAAGATGTAGATTATCTCATTTTTCATACAAAGACACTGATTCTCTGAGATGTCAAGTGATGTGCCCAGATTTGCAAAGCTGAGGTCCCGGTGCAGACCTTTTGACTCCAAGTCCAGTGCTTTTACCTCAGCTTTGTGCCTCAGACACTTAGCTGGAGAACAGAGCCATAAAATAAGTCAAAGCACCAGGGCGAACCTCACCTACAAGTGCACTTTCCTCTGACCTTTAATAAAACACAAGCAGAAAAAAAGTTGCAAAAACCAGATTGTCTTACATAAGCATCTCATTTGAGATAAAACCTTCCTTGCTGGTGTTGTTAATCATCTTACCTCTTTGCTTCCCCCTTGGAATCTCTGGTGACAGAGCAACTACAAGCTGTTTTGTATCTAAACTGCAGCTGTCTCAAGATCAATTAGTGTTTTTTGCAGAGCTGTTTTGTAGAAATACAATAGGGGATGTGGACAAAATCAAGTGTTGTGAGGCCAAGATGCACAATTAATTTCCTATGAGCCTTTGGGGCCACTAAAATGTCTGTTGCATTGAATGGTATCAGCCTGAGCTTTGAATATGGTCATTGATAATTTTATGGTAATAGAAGAATGAAGCTATAACCTAGGGAGAGGTAAATGGGAGGGGTGAGATTGAGTATTACCCAAGGTAGTACTTGCTTGTTTTAGCTATTTCCCAAATGAAGGAAATTTCATTTTAATATTGCAGAAGACCTCCGGTAAGTCACCTCCACTGGAAGCTTTGGCTGAGACCCAGGAGTCAGGCCTTGCAGGTGTACTGGACATTTCTGCCCAGTGTCCGAACAGTAAAATGTACAACACTAAAAAAACAATAAAAAGCCTATTTAGAATGTGTATGTGTTCTGTCTTTTGCCCCAGTCTCCAGCATTCCCTCCTTTATTGTTTTTGTCACCACTGTCCTCCCTGCAGGCATTGGGTTCTTTCCAAGTGCTGACATGGCATTCCTGAGTAGAGACTGACTGCTCAGAGGCTATTGACTCTCACAAGTCCCTTATCACTTTCCATGTTTGACTCATTCTTGGATACTTCATCATCGTGATTACTAACCAAGTCTAAGGAATTATTACTGTTAATTAATTGACTCATTCATTCCTTTATTCACATATTCAATTAACTTCAGCAAGCAAGCCTTACCTAGTGCCTGCTAAGCACTGGTTACTGTGGAAGTTATGGGAGAAACAGAATAAACACCATCCTCACCCATCAAAAGCCACCCATCTGAGGGAGGGCAGGTTAATGAGTAATCATAGTCTGATGGTATCAGTGCTACCATGGAGTGGAACCAGTGAGGGAGATCTGGATTCTAGTTCCAGATCTGGTATTTGTTAGCAGTGGGAAGCAATACCTCTGAAGGGCCTGGCAATCTCTGAAACCAGCAAATACAATGATAGGGTTTGGGGAAGGAAGTGTAATTTACTAAGAATTGGGCTAGTGCTATCTATCTATCATCTATCTTACATATGTATGCATATAACATTCACATACATATATGTACCTATATAAACATGCACACACATAAAACATATACATATGTGCATATATACACATATTAGCATATATAAACACACAGTATATATAGATATATAAATGTGTATATGTATATACAAATGCATTTTTCATTTTTTCTCAGAGCTATCCTGAGATATTAATATTTCCAGTTTATAACAAATTAAATTAAATTTAGAGATTATATAGAATTTGCAAAAGATATGCTGAATCCACATAGTTCTGGCTCCAAAGCCAATACTGTTTCTGAAAATGTGTCTTTAGAAGGCAGATGCAACACCTAGTTCTTTGCATCTTACCATAAATGCTCTAATTGAGTATACAAAAATTACCACAATTGCTTTCTCAAATTTTCTTTGGTTATGGGAACTATTCACTTTGTTTGTGTGTGGGCGCACTCAAATTCTTTCATATATTCTGGGTCACTACAGTAACACAGTGCAGCTCTAATTCCTTTCCTGGGAATCAGTCTCTCAATGAAGAACTCCTCAGCTGTGCCAAGGAATGACCATCTATGTAACAAATGTCTTCCTGTTAATAATTCCCTTTTAGAGTGTTTGGGTTTTAGACAATCCACTCTCAACATTTCAGAAATCTTATTTTAGAATTTCAAGAGGGCATATGTTGTCTTATGCCACAAAATTGCTTAGGAGCTGTGAATCTGACATCTTAAAAAATATTTTCATGGACAATAATAGAAATGAAGAGAAGTTTCAGCCTAATATGCACATTTTCTGGGTTTTACATAGTCAATGCATGCACTCTCAGGATTGAGATTTGAGAAACCATCTTAGTGGAGAGATAAAGATAATGAGGCATGGAGAGGCATCAAAACACTTTCTATTTTCCCAACCTATGGAGAGTATAGGTTTTCCATAACTTGTAGACCATCAGCTTGCATCTCAGATTGGTTCAATCCAGCCTTTAACCTTTGCCACTTTCTTAAAAGTGAAACTGTGGGTAAGTAGTCACCACTCTACCAGGTACCTCACTTACTTGGTGTCTTAGGACTGGATGCCGTAACACAGTATCACAAACTGAGTGGCTTAAACTATAGAAACATATATTTTTATACTTCTGCAGGCTGAGAAGTCTAAGATTAAGGTGCTGGATGATTCAGCTGCCTGATGAGAGCTCTTTTTGGCTTGTAGATTACTGTGTTCTCCTCACACTGATCTCTCTTTTCCTCTTCTTATTAAACTACTAACAACATCATGAGGGCCCCATCCTCATGACCTCATCTAACCCTGATTACCTCCCAAAGGCTTCATCTAATACCATCACATTGTGGGTTATGGCTTCAATAGATAAATTTGGAGGAGGAGCACAATTCCATCCACACATTAGTCTTAGAGAAAAGTCTTGAGATGTAAACCAGCATTACTTCTATTGGGCAGTTACAGGTGATAAGTTAATGAAGAAATAATGAGTTCCCTGGACTCTCAGAGCAGTAGTGGAAAGGCTCACATGATGAAGGAGAAGGATCAGTTCTCAGGAGAAGATGGGTCCTGAGCAAACACTGGTCCTCCTTTCCTGGGTCACAGAATGACTTTCTTCTTTTTAAAGCAAATTCCTCAGATTTAACTTTCAGCTTTTGCCCCACATTCATGTAAATCCCTATAGTCTCTGATTATCCTTCTTTCCCTGAGAGGCACTTCTTCACTTGGATCTTCTTTTTCTCTGTATGTTATCTAACAATAAATCTTGATGACCAAAATTTTCAACAACTACAATAAGTTTTTCATGGATAACAGGAGCACTACCAGGAGCCTAGAGAATGAGAAAGGAGAGAAGCATTTCCATTCATATTTATTTTATTCTTGTTTTATTTGTAAAATAAAGAAAAATAATAAAAATGATGCATTGCCCTTTAAAAATATAATTCACATTATTTCTTAAAGAAAACCTAACTATAAAAGAACCCACCTACTATATCTTGATACATAATGGTAAATTGGAAACAAACAAACAAAAAAAACCTACATTTCTTGGAAAGACCATTCAAATACATGCCATATTGTTGTTTCACCTGAGAAGACCTCTCTGACCTTAATAGATGAAATTGAAAATTACTTCTTGACCGTGGCCACTGTGCCTAACATATCCTTCTATTTTAACATCTAACATATTCTTCTGCAATGACATACCTTAATATACATTTTCCACCTTAGTCTTCTGTTGTCTTCCCCATGGTATACCTAATGTTGAGCAAGATAACAGAGATATGATATTGTTTAATAAAAGTTTCTTCACTAAAAAAAGCCCATTGAAGATCATTCAAACACTTCAGCTCATTCAAAGGTTATTGGATATTAAATATGTACATGTATGGAGTAGGTGTAGAACAAAATATATAGTTTCCAAAACTGACCAGATTAGAAAATTCTTTATTTTCTTTTTCTTTTCAAAATTATTTTATTGTTATTCACATATAGTTGTCTGCATTTACCCCTCACTACTCTTCCCCAACCTCAGCCATCCCCACCTCCCTCCCCTGATTCCACCACCCCTTGGTTTGGTACATGTGTCCTTTATAGTTGTTCCTGAAAAATCTTCCCCCTTATCCCTCCATTATCCCCTTCCATCTCCCCTGTGGTTACTGTCAGATTGTTCTTAATTTCAATGTCTGTGGTTATATTTTGCTTGTTTGTTTTGTTGATAAGGTTCCACTTAAAGGTGAGATCGCATATTTGTTTTTCACCACCTGGCTTCTTTCACTTAGCATAATGCTCTCCAGTTCCATCCCAGCTACCACAAATGGTAGAAGCTCTTTACTTTTTTTCTGTGTAGTATTCATTGTGTAAATGTACCATAGTTTTTTGACCCATTCATTTACTGATGGGAACTTAGGTTGCTTCCAGGACATGGCTATTGTGAAATGTGCTGCTATGAATATTGGGATGCATATGTTCTTTTGGTTTTGTGTTTCAAGATTTTTAGGATATAATTCCAGCAGTGGAATTGCAGGTAAAAGGCATTTCCATTTCTAGTTTTCTGAGGAAATTCCATACTATTTTCCACAGTGGCTGCACCAGTCTGCATAGTGAACTAGGGTTCCCTTTTCTCCACACCCTCTCCAACATGTATTTGTTGATTTGTTTATGATGGCCATTCTCACTGGTGTGAAGTGGTAGCTCACTGTGGCTTTAATTTGCATCTATCTGATGGCTAGTGATGTTAAGCACCTTTTAAAATGTCTCTGGACCTTCAGTATATCCTCCTTGGAGAAGTATCTGTTCAGGTATTTTTGCCCATTATTTTTATTGGGTTGCTTGTCTTCCTAGAGTGGAGTGGTGTGAATTCTTCATATATTTTGTAGATCAAACCCTTGTCTGAGGTGTCATTGGCAAATATGTTTTCCCATGTAGTTGGTTCTCTTTTCATTTTAATGCTGTTTTCTTTAGCTGTGCAGAAGATTTTTTATTTTTATGAGGTCCCATTTGTTTATTCTTTCCTTTATGTCCCTTTCTCTAGGGGACATATCGGTGAAAACATTGCTGCATGGAATATCTGAGATTTTCCTGCCGATGTTTTTCCCTAAACTTTTATGGTGTCATGACTTATATTTAAGTCTTTTATCCATCTCACTTTAATTCTTGTGTATGGTGTAAGTTAGTGGTCAAGTTTTAATTTTTTGCATGTAGTTTTCCAGGTCTCTCAACACCATTTGTTGAGGAGGCTATTTTTACTCCATTTTATGCTTCTTCTCCCTTTGTCAAATATTAATTGACCATAAAAAGTTGGGTTAATTTCTGGGCTCTCTATTCTGTTCCATTAGTCTAAGTGTCTGTTATAATGCCAGTACCAGGCTGTTTTGATTGCAGTGGCCTGGGAATACAGTTTGATATCAGGTATTGTAATCCCTCCTACTTTGTTCTTTGAAATTGCTTCACCTATTCAGGATCATTTATGGTTCCATATAAATTTGTGAAATGTTTGTTCTGTATTTGTGAAATATGTCATTGGTACTTTTATAAAGATTGCCTTGTATCTATAAATTGCTTTAGGTGGTATGGACATTTTGAAGATGCTAATTCTTCCATTTCATGAGCATGGTGCATGCTTCCATTTGTTTGTATCTTCCTTAATTTCTTTATTCAGTGTTGTATAGTTTTCTAAGTACAGGCTTTTTACCTCCTTGCTTAGGTTTATTCCAAGGTGCTTTATTTTTCTTGTTGCTATAGCAAATGGGATTTTGTTCCTGATTACTGTTTCCAATATTTCATTGTTGGTGTACTAAATGCCTTTCATTTCTGAATATTGACTTTGTATCCTGCTGTTTTGCCAAATTCGCTTATTAGATCAAGTAGGTTTTTGATGGAGGCTGTAGGATTTTCTATGTATACTATCATGTTATCTGCAAACAATGACAGTTTTGTTTCCTCCTTTCCAATTTGGATGCCTTTTATTTCTTTTTCTTGTGCGATTGCTGTGGCTAGGACTTCCAATGCTATGTTGAATGGGAGTGGTAAAAGCAGACATCCTTGTCTTGTTCCTGATCTTAATGGGAAAGCTCTAAGTTTTTGTCCATTGTGTATGATGTTGGCTGCAGGTTTCCCATATAAGTCCTTTATTATGTTGAGGAATGCTCCTTCTATTCCCACTTTGCTGATTGTTTTTATCATAAATGTGTACTGAACCTTATCAAATGCTTTTCCTACATCTATTGATATGATCATGGGATTTTTGTCTTTCCTTTTGTTTATATGATGTACTACATTTATTGATTTGTGCATATTGTACCATCCTTCCATCCCTGGGATGAATCCCACTTGATCATGGTATATAATATTTTTAACGTATTGTTGGATGCATTTTGCCAATACTTTGCTGAGAATTTTGGTGTCTATGTTCATCAGAGATATTGGCTTGCAGTTTTCTTTTTTGTGTGTGTCTTTATCTGGTTTTGGGATTAGAATGATGCTGGTTTCATAAAGAGTTCGGGAGTCCTCCATCTTCTTGGATTTTTTGGAATTATCTGTGAATGATAGGGGTTAGCTCTTCCTTAAATGCTTTGTAAAATTCTGCTGTGAAACCAGCCTGTCTAGGGCTTTAGTGTGTTGGGAATTTTTTTTTTTTTTTGACTACTGCTTCAATTTCATCTGCTGTTATTGGTCTGTTCAGGCTTTCTGCTTCTTCTTCATTCAGTTTTGGAAGATTATATTTTTCTAAAAGTTTGTCCATTTCACCTAGTTTTTCACTTTTCTTGGTGTATAGTTCTTCATAGTAATTTATTACAATCCTTTGTATTTTTGTGGTATTTGTTGTAACTCTCCTCTTTCATTTCTGATTGTGTTTATTTGGGTCTTCTCTCTGATGAGTTTGCTTAAAGGCTTATCAATTTTGTTTATCTTTTTGAAGAACCAGCTTCTGGTGTTATTGATCCTTAGGATTGTGCTTTTAGTCTCTATGACAGTTAATTCTGCTGTGATCTTGGTTATTTCCTTCCTTGTACTTGCTCTGAACTTTCTTTGTTATTGTTCCTCCAGTTCTTGTAATGTTGGGTTAGGTTGTTTAGTTGAAATGTTTCTATATTTTTTTAGGCAGGCCTATATCACTATGAACTTCCCTCTCAGGACTGCCTTCAAGGTGTCTCATAAGTTTTGGACTGTTGTGAGTTCATTTTCTTTTGTTTCCAGAAACCTTTTTATTTCCTCCTTGATCTTATTCTTGACCCATTCATTGCTAAATAGTATGCTATGCAGTCTCCATGAGTTTGATATTTTTGAATTTTTTCCTTAAGATTGGTTTCCAGTTTCAGTTCTTTGTGTTGAGAAAAAGATGCTTCATATAATTTTAATTTTCTTTAATTTGTTGAGGCTTGCTTTGTGTCCTATCATACAGTATATCTTTGAAAAAATTTCCATATGCATTTGAAAAGAATGTGTATTTTGCTTCTTTGGGATCAAAGGCTCTCTTTTTATATATATCACTTAAGTCCATTTGATCTAGGGCATTGTTCAATGCAGCAATATCATTGTTGATATTTTTGTTTGGAAGATCTATCCATTTTTGACAGTGGGGTGTTACAATCCCCTACTATAATTGTGTTGCTGTCAATACCTTTCTTGAAGTCCTCCAAGATTTTCCTTATATACCTCAGTGCACCCATGATGGGCGCATGTATGTTTATAATGTTTACGTCTTCTTGATGGATTCTTCCCTTGAATGTTATGAAGTGTCCTTCTGGGTCTCTTTTTATGGCCGTTGTTTATGTCTATTTTGTCTGATACTGTTATTGCTACCCCAGCTTTTTTTTCTTTCAATTTTTTGGAATATTTTTTCCAGCCCTTTACTTTCAGTCTGTGTAGGTTTTTTGTTCTGTGATGGGTCTCTTGTAGGCCACATACGTGTGGGTCATGATTTCTTATCAATGCAGGTATTCTATGTCTTTGATTGTAGCATTTAATCCATTTAGGTTCAAGGTTATTATTGATATGCACTTATTCATTGTCATTTTATTTTCTTTGTATCTGTGCTCCTCTCTCTCAAACTCTTGTTTTTCCTTTTCTTAAAGCTGGTTTTTTCCTAAAGCTTTTTTTTCCCTTTTCCTATCACTTCTTGGTCTTTTGGCTATGATCGAGTGTAGTATCTGTTTTTATCAGTTTAATGCAGATCCTTTAGCATCTCTTGCATTGCCGGTTTGGAGGAGGTGTATTCTTTGAGGCTTCTTTTGTCTGGGAAACTTCTTACATCACATGATTTTAATTGAGAGCCTTGCTGGATAGAGTAGTTTTGATTGCAGGCTTTTGTTTTTCATTACTTGGAATATTACTTGCCAATCCCTTCTGGCTTGGAGTATTTCCATTGAGAAGTCAGCTGCTAGTCTTAGTCTTAACTTACCTTCTATGTTACTTCCTGTTTCTCCCTTGCTGCTATTAAGATTCTCTCTTTGTCTTGGAATTTTGCCATTTTAATTATAATGTGTCCTGAAGTGGGCCTCTTTGGGTTCCTGTTGATTGGGACTCTCTGTGCTTCCTAGATTTGTGTGACTTTTTCTCCCATCAAATTGGGGAAGTTTTCCATCATTACTCTTTCAAATAGGTTTTTTATCCCTTGTTCCTCTTCTTCTTCCTCTGGTATGGCTATTATATGGATATTATTATGTTTCATGTTGTCTTGCAGTTCCCTTACCACCTCTTCATTCCTTTTTAGTCTTTTTCCTTTTCTTGCTCTTTCTGGGAGTTTTTTCTACTTTGTCTTCCAGCTGATGCACTTGCTGATTTGATACTCTACTTCATCTAGCATGCTTTTGATTCCTTCTACTGTGTTCTTTAACTCAGACATTGTATTCTTCATTTCCTCTTGGCCCTTGTCAGTTGTTTTTATGTCCTTTTTTATGCTGATAATGTTTGCAGTGAGTTCCTCATAGTTTCCCTGTAGTTTTTGGTAATTGTCTGTGACCTCATTGAGCTTCCTTATAATCATTGCTTTGAACTCAATATCAGATAGTTGACTTACCTCTATTTCATTTTCAGCATTCTCTCTGAGGCTTCCTCCTTTCTTTTTGTTTGAGGTTTGTTTCATTGTCTTCCCGTTGTTTGTGACACTCTTCTTGTTAGCCTCTGATCCTTAAATTGATCTGTTCTGACTCTCTGAATTTGTAGTGTGAATTTCTACAGTAGAAGACCTATGAGATTCAGTGGTGCAATCTCTTTGATGTCCTGAACTTGCTGCTCTTCTCTGGATGTATTTGTGTTTTGATTGTTGTTAGGTCTTTCTTTGGTGGGTCCTTCCCTCCAGCTGCTTAACTGAGGGTCACTCTGACCACCACATATTATATGCTGTTGTGCAGGTTGTGGACAGATTGTTTCAAAGATGTCTCTTCTGTCAGACTGAGATTTTGAGGCTTCTTTCTTGCTCTTGTTCAGTTGTTTGTTCTGGGTAATTTCCCTCTCATTTAGTTGTATTTCTAGATTCATCCTGGGTGGAGGTTAGTGTGGCTTCTACTCACCCCTTCACCATCTTCTGTTATTATTTGTTGGTGGTTCCTTTGTTGGTGGGTTCTCTCTTCCAGCAGGTATACTGATGTTCACAGTTCCCACGTACTCTTTTTTTGTGATCAGTTGGAGGGGGAAGGCAAAATGGTTGAAGACAGCAGGAGTGTATTCTATGGGATTCAAAGTACCAACCTGTAGGGAAGAGGTACAAGATCCTTTGGATATGTATAGTGTTAACCATGATATTTCACCCACCTAGCCACTTTTTAGAAAGGGTGGAAAAAAGATAAGACTTTTGTTAGACGGAGGAAGCATTGTGAGTTGAATCTAGAAAGCAGTGAGCGTGTGGGAGTTCAGATTATGAGGTATAGTGAGTAAAGGATAGAAAATAGGTGTAGTGTGTGAGAGAATAGAGTGAACCACAATAGTAACAAAGTTCCAGAAGACAGTGAAATGGGCTACCATCTGGGAGAGGTGCTGTGTAATATTTACAATTGTATGGAACAATACTTATTTACAATAATACTGGAACAACAGTCATATGACATAATCTATGTGATCTGAATAACAAGAATAGGAAGTACACTACCTAGAGTAGTGTGCTATTGCAACGCAAGTGAAGTAAAAGATGGAAAATTAAAAATACACTATGAAAGAGAGAACAAGGAAAACTAGTCAAACAGTCCAATTAAACAAACAAATAAAATGAAGAAAACTAAACAGAAAGAAGAGAAATAAAAAAATCCAAATAAAATAAAAGAAGTAAAAATAATGAAAGAATAATAGTATTACAAATAAACAATAACATGCAAGTTCTCTGGAATAGCAAAGTGAAATTTGTCTTAGTTTCTCAGTTTTTGGTATTAACCTTGTGATCCCTCTTTGGGCCTGACTCTAGTCCCTTCATAGCACCAGGACTTATCTTCTCACTTGGGGAAAAGAAAGAAAGAAAGAAAAGCCTCCTGCTGACTTTAAACCAGCCAAGCAAGTTCTCCTGGTCTTCCTGGCTGCAGCAGTATGAGGAGGTTTGGGTTTTGCTTTTCTCCCTTCCTATGATTTTGAGAGGATTGTGGCCAGGTCTGGGCCACACTCTTTTGCAGTTGCCCAACTTCCAGCCCAATTCTTCAGTTTGCTGCTGGTCCCCAGCTCTCTTCTGTGCCAGGCCAGTGCCTTCAGTCCACCAGCTGTGCTGTCCTTAAGGTGCACCAGTTAGGGGCAACTTATGTACCACCTTCTTGCTCTTTGCTGTCCTAGGTTCTAGATACTCTCAAAGTCTCTTAAGGGTAGTTCAGCTCCCTCAGTAAATTAAGTCTTTCTGGGGACTGCTGACTCCTTAAGCCCTGCTGCTCTCCTTTGTATGAGGCTCATCATCCTTCCTCTTGGTAAGCCAATCTGGCCACACAGGGCATGGGCACCATGATGGCTGTGGTAGTGGGGACAGGAGTGAGGCAGAGGCTAAGGCTGCTGCTGTGGCAGGGGTATGTCCCAGGTTGTGGCTGTGGCAGATGCAGGGGTGCATGGCCAGGTTGGCAGGGGCATCTGCTGAGGAGAGTTCCCTAAACAGCCACCAAGATCTCTTTTTTTGAACAAAATCCCCCTGTTCAAGCCTTAAGCTCCTAACAAGTGCCTGGGCTCTCACACAGCCCAACTTTCCAACCAGACTGGAGACTATCAGGGTCAAGGTCCATCATGGCTGAACTCTTCTCTCTTCTCCAGGTATCACCTGGCTCCCCATTTTCTCTGGTAATGACTCAGCTGATTTCCACAGTCTCAGCGGGTGAACACCACCCCTGTACATCTGCCATTTCGTCTCTATTCCCCTCAGCGATTTCAAGCATCCAGGTCCATCTGGTGCCTCTCTATCCTCTCTGTTGGGCAGAGGAAGGAGCCATTGACCTGGCTGTCTTTTAAGAGTCCTGTGGCAGGCCCAGCAGTTGCCAGGCCTGGAGCTGTAGCAGCTCTGGTCCCTGTACTTATCCAAGGAAACTTACTGTCCAAAAGCAGTTTCCTTAGCATCTGGTTTTCAATGTTCTCTACAATTTTGGCCTCCAACCTTCATATATGCTGGTATACCATTGAGTCCTCACTCTGTTCCTCAGAAGATCAGCTAGGTGTTCCACCTGTGCACAGGGGGAAGTGTACTCCACTCCAACTTACCTTGCCACCATCTTTCCAAATAAAATCAGAAAATTCTTAACATCTAATCATCTCTTTAACTTTGTTATTGAATAAAACAGATTATTCTCAACTTATTTCAGTCTTGTCATAATACAAAAAGAATAAAGACCCAGACTTAAGTTATAATTGCCATTAATTATCTAAGTGAACTTCAGCAATTTGTGTCACCTCTATAGGCTCTATTTCCCCTTCTGAAAACAAGTGGATTATACAGGATTCTGCCTTGGTTCACTTACATCAAAATTCTCTTCTTTCATGTGTAACAACAGTGTGAAGATACTAGGAGAAATGGGAATATTTTAATACAAAGCTATGCCAAATATGTTTGAGGAAATAGCAATTATATATAATTAAAGAATTTGCCATAATTCTAAAAAAGTTAAGGGAGAAAGAATGAAAGAAGTTTGTCTTGTAAAGAAATTGCCTTAGAGGGCACATACCAACTGTGGCAATGAAAAATATTATTGAAAGCAACACCGAAATTGATCAGGTTCTCAGAACCTGCAATACCTTTTGTGAGATTCAATGAAGTTTTTTGCTTTTATTTTGGGAAGAAGAAATTAGAAAATTACTGTATGAGACAAATGAGGAATATAAGAGTGTATCTTAGCCATTAATGTACTATCAAATGGCAGTATCCATTGGATAAATTTCAGTATCTCTCCTTCTAAAAGTTGGGTTTACTTTTTGAAAAAACATCTGCAAATACAATAAAATATAGGGTCAGAATTTGCATCTCACTGATACATTTGCAGGCACACATTCCTGTCATGTTAATGAGGCCTTTGCCACTGCATGGCTTCAGTGAGAGTTGGATCCACAAACAGCAGTTCATCAATTGATTGCAAGTGTTTCCCCTTGGAAAACAAAAACTGCATGTACAGACCACAAGGTGAGGGAAATTGATTTTCAATAACCACAGTCTGGTGAGTTTTGAAATATAGCTTTGGGAAACAATTCTCTTGCTGTTGTTTTCATACATAAATATATTCCATTTATAAAATATAGGACCAAGGATATCAACAGTAATAAGGATTAATAAATTAAAAAATAACTACAATATACCTAGGAAGAGTAAAAAACTTTTTTCCTACTTAATAGAAATAAAATCTACTCTGAGGGCAAAACCATCCTAGTTGACAACCACTGATTCAGGGCCTTTATAGGAAAACATTTTATTTTCTTCTCTCTGTACCTATATATTACAGCAACTGGAAATAAGAAATTAAGAAACAGAAATTCTGCTGCTCAGTTTCTCCTCTGTCAAAATTTAAGGAGTAGGACAATTTGGGAGAGATAACTCTGAGTTTAGACCTGGAGGCATAAATTTTAGTTACTGTTTTTCTCACTATGTCTGTGATTTTGGACATGTTTCTTAAATTTTGGAGACTGTTTTCCTCATTTACAAATAGTAGTAGTGAGGGAATGGAGAATTCTATGTTCTTTACAATGTAGAAATTCTACACTACCTGCTTTGCACATTGATCTTAAGAATAAATGAAGGTACATGTAAATAACATCAAAATGTTAAACTGAAAATATTTGGAGAAATCTAAGTACTACCTGTTCAGGTCATTCCTGGTATCTGCCAATCCTTTATCTTTCATTCCTCCTCAAAGCTTAATTTAAAACTCACTCTTTTCAGAAGGCCTTCCCTGATTAACTGGAGCTTAATTACAAATTGTGTAACTCTTCTTTTGGAATTTTATCCAGAGCCAGTTAATGAGTCATTCAAGGAAATAAGTCTTACTACTTTGTAATCACACCTCATTTGGGATCCAAATAGAATTACATAGACTGATCACTCACTTAATCCACTAGATTTGGCTTCAAAAGACTTCTGTTTTTCAAAAGCAAAGT
>PVKU01008918.1:31378-67934 GCA_004027475.1 Anoura caudifer | reverse complement strand
ACAGAGCATAAAGAACCTCAGAAACAATCTATTCAAACCACCTCATTTTATAAATAAGGACATTAAGGCTCAGATAGGTTAAGTGACTTGCTCAGGGTCACACAACTCGTCAGTTCCAGACTCCAGATCAGCACGGAAACCGCCAAACTTGTAGCCTGGGGCTCTGTTCTTTTTCAAACCTGTTTAAAAAAGAAAAAAGAAGTGCGGTTACACATTTAGTCCAGAACATCCTTGAAAATGAGCATAATTAATAAAAGCAAGCCACGTGGCAAGGAATGAATAGCGAGTTCATACCAAAAATGAGCTGCCAGTCACTGTGATCAGATCTGTTTCTTTCTGACAACCATGGTTTCCCACTGGGTTGGAGAATCCAAACTGGGTTTCTTCCTCCTGTCCAAAGAAGTCAGCATCAGGATGTACGTTCCATTCTGCTTTGGTCGGCGTCAGTAGTTCTGAGACACTGTTTTCACAAAGGGTGCTGGAAGGAGTCAGAGCATCCGTGTCCACAGTCAGCTTACTGCTGGGGGTCAAAGCCTGGGGCTCCTGACTGGAGTTTTTCACAGCCAGAGAGCCCGGAGATCCCAATGGCCCCGCACTCACACTGGTGACATCATCCATGTCTAAGGGGCTCTGCTGAAAACCGGTGGCTGTCGTTCCAAAAAAGAGAGAGGTATCCAGGCTTTGAGGGAGGTCAGTGGTGGCCATCAAGGCCCGCGGGTCCACAGCCTGCCCTAAGGAATTACTGTTGTTGGCAGGCAGGCTCCCAGCCAGAGTGGAGCTCACAGAAGCCACATCAATAGTCAAGATTCCCGAGTTCACCAATGCCGTGTCCAGCACTGCAGCAGAACTATTGCCAGGCACATCAGAGAAGAGAGACACCAGCTCTGCATCACTGAGATCACTCTGTCCTTGGCTGGTCAGTTCACTGCTGGGTGTGAGAGAATTTGCAGCTTCTAGCTGAGCCAAGAGATCCTGGCCGAGGTTGTGCCTTTTGGCCATGTGGGTCTTCATGCTGTGCTTCGATGTGAAGAGTTTATTACAGGTGGACACTGGGCAACGGCTCTTCCAGGTGTCTACATCCTGCAAGTGTTTCTTGGAGTGAATGTAGAGACTACTGCGAGCAGAGAACCTGGCACAGCAGCCTTCCACGGGGCACACGAAAGGCTTCGTGCCCAGGTGGGTTATGCTGTGGCCTTTCAGATGCTCGGCCCTGGTGAAAGATTTCCCACAGCCTTCCACAGGGCACATGAACCTCCGGTCGTCATCGTGCTTCCTTTTGTGCCTTAACAGTTTGGACATGCTGGTGAAGTTCCAGCCACAGCCGTCAAAGTCACAAAGGAAAGGTCTCTCGCCGGTGTGGCTCCGCAGGTGGATTTTCAGCCGACAAGCCTTGTCGTACTGCTTGCTGCAGCCAGGAAAGGAGCAGGAAAAGAGTTCCTGCTCCCTGAAGTGGGCGCGGTTATGGGAAAACAGAGCACTCACCGTGATGAACGTCTTCTTGCAGCCGGAAAAAGCGCACTGGTAGGGCCTCTCGGGCTCGAAGTGGCTGCGCTGGTGGGCGCTGAGCTTGGCCTGCGTGGGGAAGCTGTCTTCGCACACCTCACACTTGAACGAGTTCTCCTGTTCGTGGCCCTTCATGTGCGCCTTGAGGTTGTACACGGTGGTGAAGCTCTTACCGCAGCCCTCCGCCGGGCAGCCGAAGGGCCGCAGTTTGTCGTGCGACTGAAGGTGCCTCTTGAGCTTGTAGGAGGTGGTGAATGTCCAGCCGCAGCCGCCCAGGGGGCACTTGAAGGGCCTCTGGCCCTGGCTGCTGCTATGCGTCAGCAGGTGCACCTTCAGCTGGTGCTTCTTGGCGAAGGTCTGCCCGCACTGAGCCTCTGGACACAGGTACAGCACCACGCCCGGGCCGGGGCCCAGCGGCCCGCGGGGGCTCTCAGCGGCGGCTGGGCCCTCCGCCTCCTCCTCGGGCGCAGGGGCGGGCGCGGGTTCGGCCGGCTCGGCCAGCAGGAGGTCCGGAGGCAGCTCCGGGCAGTCGCCGGGCTGCGCGGCGTGTGGGACCCCCGCTTGCGGGGCGACCAGACCGCCGGGCTGTGGGGCAGGCGCGACCGCGGGCTCCCAGGCTGGCGGCGGGGGCGTGGCCAGGGTCAGGACGCCGTTCTCGAAGCGCAGCAGCAGGTTCTGGTTGTGGATGGTCACGGTGCCCGCGAAGGCCGCAGCAGGGCCCAGGCCTGGGGCGGGGATCGGGGCTGGGCCAGGGAGCGCGGACAGGCAGCGGGGCCCTGGCGCAGGGCGGCCCGCGGGGTTCGTGCCTCTCTCGCCCCCCTGGAGCCCTGGGCCGGGTTCCGCCTCTTCCCTCCAGGCGGGCCCTGCGGCCTGGCCAGCGCCCGGGGTCTCCACGTCGCCACCCACCGGGTCTAGCAGCACCAGGAAGAAGTCGCCGCCGCCGCCGCCGCCGCCGCCGGCGCCGCCGGCCTGATCGGGCCTCGGCGCCAAAGGGCTCGGGCCCGAGCCCGGGCCCCGTGAGGCCGCGCGGGCCTCCTCGCGCCGCCGCCCGGGCCCGCCATCTTGGGGGCCCCGGAGCAGCAGGAGGCGGCGCGCGGGGGCCTGGCCAGCCCGCGGGTCAGGGCCTCCGTGGACTCGGCCGCCGCCCGCGGGGCTGCCAGCGCCGCCGCCCTGTCGCATCCCGCGAGCCGGGAGCAGCCTCGGGATTTCCATCTCCGCGTCTGAGAGGCTCTGCTGGAACCAGAGCCGCGGAGGAGGTGCGACCCCGCCCCCTGCCGCGGGCCCGAACACGTTCCTGAAAGGAAAAAAAAAAATGTGCAATGCGCAGAAACTGGCCCTATCAGATATTAAAACGTGTTTAACGCCACAGTGATTTAAATATTGTGGTACTAGGTCTCTGGAACAGAAAGAAAGCCCAGAGGCAGAGCCTGGTATGCGTAAATAAATTCCACAGTTAACAGGACTAGGAAATCCAGCAGATCTCCCCAGGCAATGGGCAAGAGACAGTTCACTTGGTAAATGGTGCTGGAATACCTACGTGTCTATCTGCTAAAGGCCACTGAAGTCTGTACCTCCCTGTATATACCAAAACAAACACCCCCAGCCCCTCCCAGGGCTAAGCATGGTGCTTAGTACTGCTCATGTGTGAAAAGTCGTTGACTGGCTGGCTGGCTGGCTGGATTGATAGATGAGAGACTATTCCTCAGAGAACACAGTTTGTGTCAACGTTACTCTACCCTACCGCTAGGAATTGCTACTGAAAATGATGTCGTCGTCGTTGTTGTTTGTTTTCCTGGCCAACATCCATATCCAGAATTGTCTTGAGCAGGAAAGTGTGGCACATACTCAAATTTTGTTTTGTTCTGCTGATGCAGAAATTACAACCAGTAAGAGGTGGGGCCAAAACAGATTAGCGCTGTTCAGCCTGGAAATGCAAAGCCTGGGGGATAGAACAATTTCTACTGAAATCTGGAAAACCCAAACTGTAACCGAGCGCGGGTCCGGCTGCCTGCCGCTGCGGAAAGCCAGTACTCGAGAGACAGGTGCCAATGTAAAGGAAAGTGGTTTATTTGCAACAGCTAGCTATCTGGAAGATGGGGGGGCCCCTGTCTCAAAGCCCATCTCCTGGTGGATGGGGGACTTCTGTCTCAAAACCCATCTCCACCTCTCAGTGAAGGCAGAGGTGTTTTATAACGAGGGAGAAGGGAACAGAACCAAGAGATCAAGGTGGGGAGGTTGCAAAGTCTCTAGTGCAGAGGAGCAGGGTCCCTTGCGATAAGGCAAGTGGGGGTCCGGTGTGCATCGTCCTGGTTTAGTCATGCTGGCCTCATGGCCCCGGGGCTCCGTGGTTGAAGGTCAGCAAATCTGCGGGAGCTGGGGTGCCGCAGGGTCGGGGTCTGTATCTTTTGAAACTAGTTCCTAGGATTCTTATACAAGCATGCTGTTCACCTATAAGCCACGTATTAGAGTCAGCACTCACAGGAACAACATCAAAAGAATGGTGGGGTGGGTTACAATTTCCCACCATTGCAAAACCACTGCCTGGTTCTCTCTATACAGTGCACAACCTAGGCCAACTCGGCCCTTCCACCATCGGTTCCGGCACGGACATTTTACATCCAGTCTCACAGCACAAGGAGAACAGGCCTCAGCTCTCGCTAGATTCTTTAGCACAGGGAGGTCTCTGGGTGGAAGTACCAGTTCGATGTGGTAAGGTTAAACCCTAAGTCACTGCAGTGCATTCTCCCGGGAAAAATGCACAGATGACCATGTGCAATGCACCCCACTACCACCACCCCATGCACCTGCCTGCATTTAGTTGTGGTGGCCCAGTCTCGCTGTGAAGGATTTGGTCTGAGATGCCTCATGATCTTACCATTGATGATGTTGATCCTCCAGTTTGTCTGTCATCAGTAAGTTGGGAGTTGATATAAAGATGGGGTGAAATGCCTAGGAAGAGAGATGTTTAAAGAGATGACTTGATGATGGGGTACCTATAGTTTAAAGAATCCCTGCTTCCCCCCTTTTTAATGACAATGTATACTTGCGGATCTCTTGATTAGAAGATCAAGCGTTTCATCCATAACAATTCAAACCTCATCAAAATTTCTACTTCACGTAGTTTTATTTGTATTACATTTATTTGGAGGGAGCGTTTTTCACATCTTCGGTACGGAAGATTGCATAAAACATATGTGCCAGGTTTAGACACTTTATAAAAGCGAACACCCATGTAACCAGGACCAAGGCCAAGAGATAGACCACTGCCAGCCTTCCAGAATTCCTCCCAATCACAACTCACTCCTTCCCCTATGCACAGGGTCATTCTCCTGACTTTGTGATAATCATCTCAGTGCTTTTCTTTATAGCTTCACCACTTTATATGAAGTTATGTCAACAGAATTATGCCGCGTGCTTCCTTTTATAGCTCCCTTCTTTCGTTTCGTATCATAACTGAGAGACTCATCCATGTCATTCAGAGTAACTGTCTGTCTTCTGTCTCCATTGTTGACTAGAATTCCAGTGTATGATTTTAGCAAAGTGATTACGCTATGATTATACCATCTGTAGTAGAAGGACACTAAGGGTCGTTTTCAGCTTTTGAGCATTGCTCTGAACAGTGCTGCAATTAGGCAAGAAAAGGAACTAAAGCGATTGCGTTCAAGAAGAACAATGTGAAACTATCTGTTTGCAGATGACGTGCTCATGTACATAGAAAATCTTAAAAACTCTTCACCAAAAGTGTTAGAACTAATAAATGAATTCAGTATAGTTTCTGAATATGACATCAACATACGAAATCCAGTTGTATCTAAACATTAACAATCTGCTCTGAAAAAGTAAAAATAAGGGAACAATACTATTTACAGTAGCATCAAAAAGTGCATAGTATTGAAGACTAAAGTTAACTAAGGAGGTGTACATGGAAAACTACAAAACACTGATGAGAGAAATTAAGACAACAATAAAATGGAGAGACATATTCATGGATTGGAAGATTTAATGTTGTCCAAACATGAATTTATGAAATTGGACCCTTACCTAGCATCATTCACAGAAATTAATTCAAAATGGGCTAGAAACTTAAGTGCAATACCTGAAATTATAAATCTCCTAGGAGAAAATATTCGGGAAAAGTTCTGGGCATGAATCTGGCCAATGACTTTTTCTGTGTGTGGGTATAACATCAAAATGAGAGGCAAGCAAAAACGAAAAGAGACAATTGTGGCCACATCAAACTAAAAAGTTGTCTCCAACAAAGGAAATAATCAACGGGGGGGGGAAGACAACCCATGGAATGGAAGGAACCATGTATCTGATGAGAGGACAATATTGAAAATATATAAGGAATTTTTTCTCCAATTCAGGAGAAAAAATAACTGAAAATGGGCAAAATACTTGAATAGACATGACTACAAAGAAGACATACAAATGGCCAACAGCTATATGAAAAGATGTTTAACATCACTAATTACCAGGGAAATGCAAAACAAAACCACAATGAGATATTGCTTGTTTGTATGGCCAAATTAAAAATGTATCCACGCATTTCCTGACTGGGGGTGGGGGCAGGGAAATGGAGACAACTGTACTTGAGCAACAATTTTCTTAAAACTTATGTGACAAATTTCTTAAAATCTATTACAAAGATATAATAAGTATTGATGAGGATGTGGAGAAATTGAAAACTTTTACACTATTGGTGGGAATGTAAAATGGTGCAGCTGCTATGGAAAACAGTGTGGAGGTTTCTCAGAAAATTAAAAATAAAGCTATCATGTCACGTAGCAATCCCCCTTCTGGGTAAATGTCCACAGGCATTGAAGTCAAGATCTTTAAGAGACATTTGCACCCCCATGATTATTGCAGCCTTATTTACAATAACTAAGATGTGAAAGCAACTTCAGTGCCTGTCAACAGATAAACCGGTAAGGCAAATGGCGAACATGCCTACAATGGAATGACATTCAGCCTTAAAAACAAAACAAAACAAAACAAAACAAAACAAAACAAAAACAACAAGAAAATCCCGCCAGGTGGGACACAACGGAGAGCCTTGAGGACTTTATGGTAAGTGAAGTAAGCCAGTCACAGAATAACAAATGCTGTATGATTCCATTTATATAGAATGTAAAATAGTCAAGCTCATAAAGGCAGATATTTACTTTTATTGAGACTTGACTTTTTAGAGCAGCTTCAGTTTCTCTGTGCAATTTACAGGCATGTACAGACATTTTTTATAAACCCTGCCATCATGCATGCAGTCTCCCCCATTGTAAACTTCCCCCATCAGAGACACATTTATCACAACTGATGAGACTACTTTGATGCTTTATAATCACTCAAAAGCCAGAGTTTACATGACAGTCCACTCTTGGTGTTGTCTATTCTCCTGGCTTGAACAAAGGTATGAGGACATATACCCATCATCACGGTATCATAAAGAGCAGTTTCACTGCCCTAGAATTCCTGTGTCCTGCCTATTTACCCCTCCCCCCCAGCCCCCAGCAACTACTGACCTTTTTACTCTCTCCATAGTTTTGGCCTTTCTTGAATCACATTTAGTTGGAATCGTGCACTATGTAGCCTTTTCAGATTGGCTTATTTCACTTCATAATATACATTTACAATTCCCTGGTGTCTTTTCATGGCTTGATAGCTCATTTCTTTTTAGCCCCGGATAATTTTCCATTGCTTCTATGTATCATAGTTTGTTCACTTACCTGCTGAAAGACATCTTGATTGCTTCCAACTTTTGACTATTATGAATAAAACTTCTTACTATAAAAGTGTGAAGGTTTTTGTGTGGATATGTTTTAAAGCCAGTTTGGTAAATACCAAGGATCGTGATCGCTGGATACTATGGTAAGAGTATGTTTAGTTTTGTAAGAAGCCACCAAACAGTCTCCCAGATGGGCTGTGCAGGTTTGCACTCCCACCAGCAATGAACGAGAGTTCCTGCTCTTCCACATTCTCGGCAGCATTCCGTGTTGTTAGCATTCTGGACTCGGCTATTCTAATCAGTGTGTAGTGGTATCCTGTTTTGTTTTAGAAGCCGGGGTTTTAATGGTGTTTGCCAGGTGCTAGTGAGATGGGGAAAACGGAAAGTTGCTTTCAACATGTACAGAGTTTTTGTTTTGAAAGGTGAATCCAATTTTAGAGATCTGTGTGCCTGTAGCTAACAATAATGCATTGCACCATTTCAAATTTGTCAAGTGGATAGACCTCATGTTAAGAGAAAAATTAATGCTTGTAAAATACCATGAATGTGGCTATGGTACCGGGTGAGCCCATGGATGGCAGTATTTGCAGAAGCATTGCATACAGGAAAGGCGAATTCTTATCCAGAGTAAGTGTCTACTATGGTAAGCACAAAAAGCTGCCATGACATGATGGAAGCTGTTAAATGTAATCAACCTGCCAACAGGCTGATCACCCGGGGAATAATACTGAGCTAAGTACTCTGTATTGGTCCGTGTCTTTGGCAGACTGGGAATTCAGCAGTAGCTGTAGCCAGGTCTGCCCTTGTGGGGAGAAACTTCATGGTGCTGAGACTGCGTAATCTATATCTCTGCTATTATGTCCACTATGTTTGTGAGCCCATCATACAATGACAGAATGGCTGGGGAAAGAGGTGGATAGCCACAGAATGGATCATGCTATTCATTTACTTATTAAAATCCTCCTTTAAATACATCACCATTTGGTAGGCACTCACAGGGGATACAAATATCTTTGCTGATGCTGCCTATTCAGAGTGGTCTACCTACATGTCTCCTTCTCAGCCCTTCTTGTCATTAATTTTCTAAACATTTTCCTTCCAAGGCCGATTCACGTAGCCAAACTCTTGGTGGCAGCCATGAATTGGTATACGATTGCACGCGTTGCCATTTCTTTTTACAAACAGAATGAACAACCCAGTGCATTGTTCGAAGTTGCGCCCACTGGAAGGCTTTTCCTTTAAACTGTCCTTCATTGTTACTCTATTTCAGTTGTCTCAATGCGCCCCCCTCTGCCCACCCTCCACTCCCACAGTCAATTCCCACACTGTTGCCCATGTCTGTGGGTCATTCTTACATGTTCTTTGTCTAGTTCCTTGCCCTTCTTTCCACCACTGTTCCCCTTCCCTGTCCCCTCTGGGCACTTTCAGTGCACTCCATGTTTCCATACCTGTGGTTCTGTTTTCTTCCTTACTTTATTTTGTTCATTAGATTCCACTTATAAGCGAGATCCTATGGTATTTGTCTTTCACCGCCAGGCTTACTTCACTTAGCATAATGCTCTCCAGTTCCATCCATGCTGTTGCAAAGGGTAGGAGCTCGTCCTTCCTTCCTTCCTTCCTTCCTTCCTTCCTTCCTTCCTTCCTTCCTTCCTTCCTTCCTTCCTCCCTCCCTCCCTCCCTCCCTCCCTCCCTCCCTCCCTCTTCTTTCTTTCTGCTGTGTAGTAATCTATTGTGTAAATGTACCACTGGTTTTTGATCCACTCATTTACTGATGGACACCTAGGATGCTTCCAGCACTTGGCTATTGTAAATAGCAGTGCTATGAACATAGGGGTGCATAGGTTCTTTCGAATTGGTGACTCGGGATTCTTAGGGTATATTCCCAGCGTTGGAATCGCTGACTCAAAAGGCAGTTCCCTTTTTAGTTTTCTCAGGAAACTCCATACTGGTTTCCACAGTGACTGCACCAGTCTGCATTCCCACCAGCGCTGCACTAGCGTTCCCTTTTCTCCCCATCTTCGCCATCACTTTTTGTTTGTTGAATTATTAATGATGGCCATCTGTGACAGGTGTGCGGTGATATCTCAATGTGGCTGTGATTTGCATCTTTCTGATGGCCGGTGATGTTGAGCATCTTTTCCTAGGCCTGCGGGCCTTCTGTTTGTCCTCCCTTGATAAATATCTATTCAGATCCTTTGCCCATTTTTTCATTGGATTATTTGTCTTCCTGGTGTTGAGTCATGTGAGTTCTTTATATGTCTTGGAGACCAAACCCTTGTCCGATGTACTATTGGCAAATATGTTCTCCCATATAGTTGGTTCCCTTTTCATTTTGATGATGTGCTGCTTTAGCTGTGCAGAAGCTTTTAGTTTGATGTAGTCTCCTTTGTTTATTTTTTCCTTTACTTCCTTGCCCTAGGAGTCATATTGGCAAAAATATTGCTCTGTGGGATATCTCAAATTTTCCTGCCTATGTTTTCATCTAGGATTTTTATGGTGTCACGACTTATATTTAACAATAAAAATGATTAAAAAAAAAAACAAGAAGAAACAGCATTTCCTTTGCTTGGCTATACATCCATTGCCATCCCTTGTGTCCAAGGGACCCCAGGTGATCCACAATCTCTACCTGACCTTCCTGCTACATTCTCTGCTCTGCAGCCACACTGACCAGTGGGGCTTCCATCCCCAGCTTCTGCTAGGTCATCTTTTAGAGCTCAGCTCAAATCACTGCCTAGGGAAAACTCCCTCTCATAAAACCCATTTACTTGCTCTGGCTGGTGTGGCTCAGTGGATTGAGCACTGGCCTGCAAACCAAAGCGTCGCCGGTTCGATTCTCAGTTGGGGCACATACCTGGGTTGCAGGCCAGGTCCCCGGGGGTGGGGTGTGCGTGACAGGCAACCACATGTTGATGTTTCTCTCCCTCTCTTTCTCCCTCGATTCGTGTCTCTCTAAAAATAAATAAATAAAATCTTTGTTAAAAAAGCCCTTTACTTAAGCTTCCTTTGTTTTATGCCCTCAAGTATTTCGAAATGTTCTTGATTTGTGAACACTTATTCACATTATTATTTCACCCCCGCTCCTACTAGACCTTAAGGTCCACTTACAAATCCACATTATTTTTTCTTCCTTATGGTAGAACCATACCTGAGGGTTGATTGAGTAAAGCCATGAACATATCCAAAAATAAATCACCCGTCCTTCAGAAGTGCTCTCCAAAGAGGCTGTGCATCTCGGCTCTCCATTTGGGGACTATGCCTGAATATCACACAGACTCATATATGACTCAGTGCCAAGTGTTCTGACACTGTAACCCGATGGTAGGGAATGGCCCATGAGTCCATACATGCACCAGGAAGAGAAAACGTAATGCAGCAGGAGTGGGAAACATGGATGTTTGGGTCATTTCTCCATGTAAATGACTTGCGTCTTCAGGGCATGTTTGAACCTTATGTAGTTTATACCAGCGCCATTTGATGGTGGAGTTCTGTTGTGCGCAACAGACTTTATGTCTGAACGGGCCAGGCAGCTACAGGTTCATGATAGGTAGTTCAGGTGGTTACCTGGTGGTCCGTGGTCAGGTATTCAGTCTCTACTAGGGCCCACCAGCAAGCCAAAAGAAGTTTCTCTAAAGGAGAGTAGTAATGCACAGATGGCGACAAGACTTTGCTCCAAAATTCTGAGTTTCTTTTCTGTAATCACCTGTAGGAGACTGCTAAAAGTTCCACAGAGCATTCCTGTTTACCACTGACACTTTAAGCATTTGGATCTGCTGGATCATACGACACAAATTGCAAAAGCAGGGAAGTTTGCATGACAGCTTTGACCCATTGCAGAACCTTCTTTTGTTCTGGATTCCACTGAAAACTAGCAGATTTTCTTGTCCTTTGGCAAATAGGCCAGAATAGTACAAGCCAGGGAGAAATCTAAAGAGGCCCGCTCATTATTGTGTCACTTCTTTGGTTGTAGGAGGGCCAAAATACAACAATTTACCCTTAACCTTAGAAAAGCTACCTAGGCATGCCCTATGGCACTGGAAACCTAGGAGTGTCCCTGAAGCAAAGGGCCCCTATATTTCTGTTGGGCTTATTTTTCACCGTGTGATAGGCAAAGTCCTTACCAATAAGTCCAGGATAGTTGCTAGTTCTTGTTTATTAGGCCCAAGCAACATCATTGTGTTGAACCAGTGTTATGTGCTGTGGAAGGAAAAACCAGCCCAGGGGCCTGTGAGCTAAATTATGACACAGGGCTGGGGAGTTAACACACTCCTGAGGCAGAACACTGAGGTCATGTAGCTAGCATTGCCAGCTGAAAGAAAACTGCTTTTCTAGATGGTGGCAAATCGTTTTCTGTAGTGGCTGTAACAATTTACTATCTTAACAGTAGCACAGAGAGTTCCTGCTGGTACACATCTTAACCTACCCCAAGAGCTGCCAGACTTTAAATCATTGTTTACTTTTAATATTAAGCTATTGCATGCTCTCATGTCTCTTAGCCTTTTAGACTTTTCTCTCCCGTGAAAGGTCTGTTCAAATGCAACTCTCACCCATTTCTCACTGTTGTTTTACATCGTATCCTTACTGATTTAATGAATTCTCTATGTGTTTTAAATATCGGTCCATTGGTGGTTATACGTTTCGCCAAAACGTTCCCTTGCTCTGTTATTTGTGTTTTTGTGTGCTTTATGCAGTGCTTTGGGAATAGAAGGTCTCGATCGTAATATAGTCTAGTCCCCCAGTCTGTGGTTTCAGTTATCTGTGGTCAATTATGGTCTCAAATATGAAATGGAAACTTCTAGAAGTGTATAACTTATAAGTTTCGGATTCACATCATTCTGGGTAGCATGATGAAATCTCACACTGTCCATACTCCTTCCTGCCCAGGATGTGAACCATCCCTTTGTTCAGCGTATCAATGCTGTACATAGAGTCCAGAAAGGTATTTCCAGAGGGGGGAGGGGGAGAGAGAAAGAGACTACATTTGCATAACTTGTATTACTATATTATTGTTGTAAGTGTTCTATTTGATTAGTAGTTGTAGTTGTTAATCTCTTACTGTGCCTAATATATAAATTAAACTTGATTGTATGTATGTATGTATGCATGCATGTATATGTGCATAGGAAAAAACATAGTAAGTACAGATTTTCAGGCATACTCTGGGTGTCTTGGAATGTATCTCCTGCAGGTAAAGGAGGACTACTGTAGTCAAATCTATCAATCTTCCCTTATGGTTAGTGCTTTCTGTTTTAAGAAATCTGTCCCAGTCCTGGGGCCACAAAAATATTCTCTATATTGTTTTCAAAAATATTTATGGTGAAAGTGGACACCAAGACAAGTGAAACCCTTGTCTTGTTCCTGATCTTAGTGGAAAAGATTTTAGTCTTTGCCCGTTGAGTATGATGTTGGCTGTAGGTCTCTCATATATGGCCTTTATTATGTTGAGGAAAACATATTTGCCAACGATACTTCAGACAAGGGTTTAATCTCCAAAATATATAAAGAACTCACACAGCTCCACTCTAAGAAGACAAGCAACCCAGTGAAAAAATGGGCAAAGGACTTGAACAGACACTTCGCCAAGGAGGACATACAGAGGATCCAGAGACACATGAAACGATGCTCAGTATCGCTAGCTCTCAGAGAGATGCAAATTAAAACCACAATGAGATACCACTTCACACGGGTCAGAACGGCCATCGTAAACAAAGCAACAAACAACAAGTGTTGGAGAGGTTGTGGAGAAAAGGGAACCCTAGTGCACTGTTGGTGAGATTGCAGACTGGTACATGCACTGTGGAAAACAGTATGGAATATCCTCAGAAAACTAAAAATGGATCTGCCTTTTGACTCAGCATTCCACTGCTGGGATTATATCCTAAGAACCCTGAAACACCAATCCAAAAGAACCTATGCACCCCTATGTTCATAGCAGCACAATTTACAATAGCCAAGCGCTGGAAGCAACCTAGGTGCCCGTCAGTAAATGAATGGATCAAAAAACTATGGTACATTTACACCATGGAATTCTATGCAGCAGAAAGAAAGAAGGAGCTCCTACCCTTTGCGACAGCATGGATGGAACTGGAGAGCATTATGCTAAGCGAAATAAGCCCGGCGGTCAAAGACAAATACCGTATGATCTCACCTTTAATAGGAATCTAATCAACAAAACAAACAAACAAACAAGCAAAATGTAACCAAGGACACTGACATAGAGAGCAGGCTGACAGTGACCAGAGGGGAGAGGGGAGGAAATTTCAGGGCAAGGGGGGGAAGGGTTTGAAGGAACAAGTATAAAGGACACATGGACAATAACAAGGTGGGGGTGGAGACGGGGAGGGAGGTGGGGAGGGCTTGGGGGGGTGGGCTGGGATGGGGGTAAAGGGCAGAAAGCTGTACTTGAACAACAATTAAAATAAAAAAAATTAAAAAATTAAAATATTTATGGTTTGGCCTTCCACATTTAGGTCTTAATCTCCTCGCGATTGTTGTTTGTGTTGAGAGGGGTTCTGTTTTCTTTCATGTGGATACCGGATTGTCTCAGTAAACCATTTATGGAAAAGTCTGCACTTTTCCAGCTTATTTGCAGCACCACATGAATCATAAATCCAGTGTCTAGCCAGGTATGGGTTAGTCTCAGTTCATCTGCTTATTTGAAATGCCGCGCATCAGTATTAATTACTACAGCTCTATAGCCAATCCTGATATTTGGATGAGGCCAGTCAACTGTACCTTGGTTGTCAAATCATCTTGGTTATTTTCAGCCTCTGTTGACTCCATTTAGATTATTAATCATTAGAAAAAGTTCAACCATAAGCTTGTTTGAAGTTCTAATTATGCTTGTGTTGAGTTTGTAGATTTGACTTCACTATTGAGTGATTAATGGCGATGGTCTGTCTCTCCTTTTATAAGCAGTACTTAACGTGTCCCAGTAACATTTTCTATTTTTCCCATAAGAAGACATTTTACCCTAGGTGCTTCATATTTTGAAAAGAATACATTTTTGAAATTTTTATTTTCTAAATTTGTTGCTAGTAATTAGAATGCAAATGGCTTTTATACGTTGATTATTTGTCCTCAAATCTCCAAATACTTTTATTGAGTCCAATACTTTGTCTGTAAATACCTGTTGAGTTTAATGTACACAATCACATCATTTAGAAATATGCCAGTCTTATTTATTTCCTTCCTTTTCTCTTTCTTTCTTTCTTTCTTTCTTTCTTTCTTTCTTTCTTTCTTTCTTTCTTTCTTTCTTTCTTTCCTTCTTTCTTTCCTTTCTTCTTTCCCCTCCCTCCCGCCCTCCCTTCCTCCCTCCCTCCCTCCCTCCTTTTGTTTTGCTACTCTCTCTGGGTGATAGTGGACACCCTTACTTGATGCAGCTCTCAAAGAGGAAGCTTTCAGTGATTCTAAGAATGATATTTGGAATAGATGTGTTCTGGAGCAATCGTGATCCAATCAGGAGACAGAAACTGCACACCGGACAGGGGAAAATTAACATATAGAATTATTAAACTATGACAGATGTGTAATATATAGGATATAATAAAGCATTATATGGTATCTCAGGGCTGAAGAAGAGTACCCAAGGAAAGACCAGCTTGCAATAGGGGCCCCTCCCCAAGGATAGACTTCACTCCTCATTGGAGAAGGTGTAGGAGATGCCACTGGACAGCAGAGAAGTTTGCTGGTTTGCCTGTGCCAGAGCTGGACTTAGAACCATAGCTGGTCTACAGTTGCAGGATAAGCAGGAAGCAACCCTCCGGAGCATATCAGTGTGAACATGCCATAGCTAGTGTCCAGTGTGTGGACATGTAGTAGGAATAGGGGTCCTGGCGGAGCTACAGGCCTGGAGATAACAATGTCAGGTACATAGAATCAGGAGGGTCTTAGTGTTGGGAGGGCTGTAGCACTGGGAGCACTACAAGAGATAAGGCTGGTATTGGTAGGGGTGGAGCAGGAGAGCGAGCAAGCTCAGGGAAACAGTGAGTAGGTGGCTTGGAGCGTAGGATATCCCTATGAAGAGGGCCACAGAAAGCTGATCACCAGGCCACATCAGGATTGCATGTTCAACAAAACGAGGACAGTTGTTATGGACTCATACCCGTGAAAGGACACCCAGGATATCCTCCTGCCCACACCTCCGAGAGCCAGAAATCACAGGAGAGCCACTTCCTCCTTTAGTTGTCCCTCTAGCATCTTCTATGGTCAAGTCCAACATCATGCTCACTTTGAAGAAGACATATTGAAGGAATTTGTCCATTATCAGGGAGCACATATTGAAGGGTGAATTTAGAGCAGAAAGGGAATACATTAACAATTGGCTTCATATCCTTTATCAGTTTAGGGGAGACCCTTCAATTCTTAGTTTGTGTGAATAGTAGACACCCTACCTGCCAGGGTTATTGCTAGCTCACCCAAGGAAGAGTATCTGTCATCCTGTTATTTCTCTGTACATTATTGGGTTAGCTAAAAAGTTTGTTTAGTTTTTTTCTATAAAATAAAAGACAAACGTTTCATTTTCACCAATAACTTTATTGGTTTGGATATTTCGAGTATGTCGGCTATCTCCCGTGTGGTATAACGTTTATTGTTCTCAATGAAGGTCTCGATTTGGTTGCTATCTGTTTCAGCGGATCTACCCGGCAGAGCATTGTCCAGCGAGAAATCTCGAGCACGAAACTTAGCAAACCACTTTTGACATGTTCGATCAGTCACAGCACCTTCTCCATGCACTGCACAGATCGTTTTTTGTCTTTCAGTTGCTTTTTACCTTTCTTAAAATAATGAAGCATGATATGCTGAAAGTGTTGCATATTTTCTTCCATCTTCAATGTTAAAATGGCTATGCAAAAATTTACCAATTTTCATAAGGTTTTTTTTTCAATTTTCATAAGTTTTTAAAACTGCGTGCTGACATGACAGCTGCCACCATAAGTCTAACAAAATTGTGTTGAATCAAGTTAAAGCGCTACTTGAGCCATGGTACGGAAAAAAAAAAAACCACAAAGTTTTGGGCCAACTCAATAATAATTAAAGGAGCAGGACTGTCTATTTCAGGAGTTTTAATAGACTGCTTCGGATTGTTGGTGGTCCCTCGGTTCCCTAGCTTGAACTGAGTCTTGCTGCAAAACATAGGCTCTGGCACAAAAGCATGTTGTGGTGTTAGATCGGGGAGCCTGTGAGCCCTGCGCTGAAGTCTTCCCCGGGGCCTGCTTGCTGCACCTTGACGGAGCACCTTGGTGTGTGGCGACATTGCCTCTTCCACCGTAAGTGTGAGTAGCTATTTTTTTCCCTGAGGAATAGACTTGTTCATACCTTGAATGCCTCTCTGCTCTCCTGGTAGCTGCACCGGAGCTAAATGGGGAGAGAAGATCCTTGGATTTCATTTAAAGTCATGCCCAAGGGAGCCCTGCCTATGGAGGAGCAGGGCAGAAGAGTCCTGTGTTAGTCTTACAAAGTGTACATACACATCCAAGGTGGACAAAACAAACAAACAAAAAAAAAACCCACAAAAAAACAAAAAACTGATGGGAGAAAATGACACATGTTTTTACCCTTCTTAAGTGGCAAATAATCCATGCTTTAGTGATTGAACTACCAACTTATATTGAGAATGATCGACGTTCTAGTACAAAACTGTTTGGGGTGTGTCTATATTCAATAGATAGAATAAGATACCACTAAATCAGGAGAGAAAAAAACATTACTAACACTGAAGAAAAAAGTACATGTATAGCATCTGAAGTAATAGTTGGGAAATATGACCCCAAATACAAAAAGAGCAATGCACATTAAAATAAACAAATAGAATGTACAGTGCCAGTTGGTACTGGAAGTATCGGGGGGAACACTTTGTAAAGTGTCTAACAAAGTGTCTGACCACTATGCTGCACACCTGAAACTAATACAAAATTATATGAATGTAAATTGCAATCGAAAAAAATAAAAAAAAAACCCAAGTTGAAAAAAATATGTTTTGAAGAGTCTGATTTATTTTTCACTTTAAAGAAAAGCTAAGTGGCTCATAAACTGTCAAGAATTTTCAAGCCATAAAGTGTCCTTTCCAGAGATCTTTGATTCCGTGTTTTTCTGTTTCTTACATTTAAAGAAGTCCATCTCTGTGTACTCATGAAGCCCTGATCACAATCAAAATAGTGACCATAACCATCACTCTCCAAAGTTTCTTTCTTCTCCTGTGTATCACTCTCTTCCCTACCCACCTCACCCCATGCGCAGGCAACTGCTGATTTGCTGTCTCTTGCTAGAGATTAACTTGCATTTTGTTGAATGTTGTGCAAATGGAATCATATACTATATTCTCTGGTTTGTCTTTTTTTTTTTTTTTTTTAACACAGCGTAATTATTTTGAGAATTACCCGTGCTGGTATTTTAAGCAATGATTCATTTCTTTTTGCTGTCGTGCCATATTTCAGCGTATGGTTATTTGGGTTGTTTCCAGTTTTTGACTATTACAAATAGGGCCACTATGAATATTCATGCACAAATCTTCGGACGTATGCTTTCATTTATCTTAGATGAAAACTCAAAGGCAGCAGGATGGCAAGTGTGTTTAACACTGCAAGAAACTGACCAAGTGTTTGCAAATATCCCAAACCACTTACACTCCTGTCTCACACTCATGGACCCTTGCTATGGTCGGTCATTTTACTTGGAGCTATTCTAGTACATGTGTTGTAGTATATCATTTTAGTTTTAATTAGCATGCCCCTAATTACTTATAATGTTGAGCATCTTTTCATGGGCTTAATTGCCATCCTTTTATCTTAGTGGGTGAACTTTCTGTTCATATATTTGCCCATTGTAATTGTGCTGTCGTTTTCATGTTATTGGTTTCCTTGTTTTCTTTCTCAAGCATTTTCATTTTTCCAGAAATTGTTCTTGTATTGTGTTTGTTTTCCATTACCATTTAGTCTCCTTAGACACTGCACCCCCTGCAATGACCGCACTGTTGTCCATGTCCAGGAGTCATTTTTTCCTTTTGCTCAATCCCTCCACTCCTTACCCTCACCCCCTTAGCTGTCATGTGCTCTTCATCTATGATTCTGTCTGTCTTTTGCTTGTTAGTTCAGTATGTTCATCAGACTCCACATAGGAGTGAAATCATATGCTATTTGTCTTTCTCTGACTGGCTTATTTCACTTATCATAATGTTCTCCAGGTTCATCAATACTGTCACAAAGGTTAAAGCTGTCTTCTTTTTCATGGCCAAGTAGTATTCCACTGTGTAAATGTCCCGTAGTTGTGTTATCCACTCATCTACTGATGGACACTGGGGCTGCTTCCATATCTTGGCAATTGTAAATAACACTGAAATGGACATGGGGGGGGTGTATGTTCTTTTGAATTAGTGTTTTGCATTTCTTAGGATCAAGTCCCAGAAGTGGGATCGCTGGATCAAAGGGCAGATGCATTTTTAATTTTTTGAGGCATCTCCACACTGCCTTCTACAGTGGCTGCACCAGTCTGCATTCCCACCAAGAGTGCAGAGGGGTTCCCCTTTCTCCACATCCTCACCAGCACTTGTCGTTTGTTGATTCATTGATGATAGCCATCTGACAGGTGTGAGGTGATATCTCATTGTGATTTTAGTTGGCATTTCTCTGATGATTAGTGACATTCAGCATCTTTTCCTATGTCTATTGGCCATCTGCAGGTCCTCTTTGGAGAAGTGTCTATTCAGGTCCTTTGCCCATTTTTTTTTAATTGGGTTGTTTGTTTTTTTGGTACTGAGTTTTCTAAGTTCTTTATGAATTTTTGACATTAACCCCTTATCAGATGTATTGGCAAATATGTTTCCCATTCTGTGGATCATGTTTTTATTTTGTTGATGTTTTCCTTTGCCGTGCAAAAACTTCTAGTTAGATGTAGTCCCATTTGCTTATATTTTGCTTCTGTTTCCCTTGCCTGGGGAGATATATCTGATACAATATTGCTATGAGCGATATCTGAGATTTTGCTGCCTATGTTTTCTCCTAGGATTTTTATGGTTTTGGTTCTAACAGTTAAGTCTTTAATCCATTTTGAATTTATTCTTGTGTTGTGTAAGAAGGCCGTCTACTTTCACTTTGCTGCACGTATCTGTCCAATATTCCAAACACCATTTACTGAATAAACTCTCTTTAGCCCATTGTATGTGCTTGCTTCCTCTCTCAAATATTAACTGATTATAAAGGGGTGGGGTCATTTCTGGGCTCTCTATTCTGTTCCATTGATCCACATGTCTGTTTTTATACCAGTACATGCTGTTCGGATCGCTACGGCCTTATAGTATAGTTTCATATTAGGTAGCGTGATACCTCCAACTTTCTTCTTCTTTGCTGTTGCTGTGTGGGGCCTTTTTAGGTTCCATGTAAATTTTTGGAATGTTTGTTCTAGTTCTGTGAAATACGTCATTGGAATCTTGGTAGGAATTGTGTTGAATCTGTAGGTTGCTTTGGGTAGTATGGACATTTCAATGATGTTAATTTTTCCTATCCAGGAACATGGTATGTGCTTCCACTTATTTGTATCTTCTCCATTCTCTTTCTTCAGTGTCTTATAATTTTTTTGTGTACAGGTCTTTTAAATCCTTGGTTAGGTTTATTCCTGGGTATTTTATCCTTTTTGAAGCAATTGTGAATGTGATTGGTTTTGTAATTTCCCCTTCTGTTACTTCGTTGTTGGCATATAAAAATGCAACTTATTTCTTGATATTAACTTTGTATCCTGCTACTTTGCTGGATTCATTTACCAGTTCTAGTAGTTTCTTGGCGGTATCTTTGGGGCTCTCTATGTACAGTATCATGTCATCTGCCAATAAAGACAGTTTTACTCCTTCCTTTCCAATTTGGATGCCTTTTATTTCTTCTTCTTGTCTGCTTGCTGTAGCTAGGACTTCCAGTACTGCGTGAATAAGAGAGGTGAAAGTGGACATCCCTGTCCTGTTCCCGATCTTAAGGGGAATGCTCGTAGTTTTAACTCATTGAGTATGACACTGGCAGTGAGTTTGTGGTATATGGCCTTTATTATGTTTAGGTACGTGCCCTCTAATCCCACTTTGCTGACAGTTTTTATCATAAATGGGTGGTGGGTATTATCAAATGCCTTTCCTGAATCCATTGATGTGATCATGTGGTTTTTATCCTTCATTTTGTTTACGTGGTGAATCTCATGTATTGTTTTGTGGAATGTTTTACTAACCTTGCATTCCCAGAATAAATCCCACTTGATCATGGTGTATGATCTTTTTGATGCATTGCTGTATTCAGTTTGCTGATATTTTGTTGAGGATTTTAGCATGGATGTTCATCAGGGATATTGGCCTGTAAATAAGTTTCTTTCTCCGTATTGTCTTTATCTGGTTTTGGAAATTAGGAAAGTGCCGGCCTCGTAAAATGAGTTTGTGAGCCATCCCTCCTCTTGAATTTTTTGAAGTAATTTGAGGAGAGGTGTTAGTTCTCAGAATGTGTGGTAAAAATTCACCTGTGAAGCCATCCGGTCCTGGGCTTTTGTTTGTTGGAAGTTTGCTTGTTTTTTTTTTTTTTTCATTCCTGCTTCCACTTCAACAGGTGTAATCTGTCTATTCAGATTCTCTGATTCTTCCTGATTTAGTTTTGAAAGATGTTATGTTTCTATGAATTTATCCATTTCATCCAGGTTGTCCAGTTTGTTGGTAGAGAGTTGTTCATAGTATTTTTTCACAATCCGTAGTATTTCTTTGGTGTCAGTTGTTATTTCTCCTCTTTCTTTCCGGTTTTATTTATTGGGGTTCTCTCTCTTTTCCTCTTAATGAGTCTGGTTAAAGGATTGTCAATCTTGTTTACCTTTTCAGAGAACCAGCTCTTAGATACACTGATCTTTTTTATCATTTTTTTAAGACTCTCTGTTTTTATTTCTGCTCTGATCTTTATTATTTCCTTCTTTGTATTCACTTTGGGCTTTGTTGTTGTTTTCCAAGTTCCTTTAAGTGTAAAGTTAGATTGTTTATTTGAGCCCTTCCTTCCTTCCTTCCTTCCTTCCTTCCTTCCTTCCTTCCTTCCTTTCTTTCTTTCTTTCTTTCTTTCTTTCTTTCTTTCTTTCTTTCTTTCTTTCTTTGAGATGGGCTTGTAATGCTAGGAATTTCCCTGTTAGGATTGTTTCGCTGTGTCCCACAGCTTTTGGGTTGTTGTGCTGTCATTTCATTTGTTTCGATGTATCTTTTGCATGTTATTGATTGAAAATATTCTTTATATATTGGAATTTCAGGACCATTGATGGGTGTATTTTTGCAGATATTTTTCCCATTCTGTGTTATCTTTCATTTTCCTAAAGTGTATTTATTAGAACAAATTATTTTAGCTTGAAGGAAGCCCAATTTGTTGAATTTGTTTGTTACACTTCATGCTTTTTGAGACCTATTTAAGATATTTTTTCCAATCCAATTTCACTTAACTCTTGTCCTACCCTTTGTTCTAGAAATGTTATAGTGTTACGTCTTACTATTTAAGTCTAATGTCAATGTCTGGTTGGTTTTTGTATATGGCATGAGGTAAGGTTTAACGGTCATTTCTTTTGACTTATGGGTGTCCAGTTGTTCCAGCACCAGTTCCTGATAACGCTATGCATTCCCCACTGAATTAGCTTTGCACCTTGGTTGACAATCAATTGACTGTCCATGTGGGTGTATTTCTGTATTCTCGCTTCTGCTAAATTGATCTGTGTGCCTAAAGTATATGCCAATGCCACACTTTCTTAAATTTCGCAGCTTCGTAAAATGTCTTGCAACCTGGCGGTCAGTATAAGTCCTACAGCATTGGTATTCATATTCAAAATAGCTTTGGATATCCCAAGTCCTATGTATTTCCATATAAATCTTAGAAATAGCTTGACATTGTTCGGAAACAGTTCTTTATAGGTTTCATATTCCTCCCTGAATTTTGGTCAGAGGCATTAGCTGTCCCCCCCCCCCAAACTATTCTTCAATGCTACTGGTATAACAAGCAGCCTTGGAAGAAAATACAGGTAGTGTTTTCCTCTGGGACAGATTCGTTTGCTGCTCAGGATAATAAAGATGGCATTTCCCTCTGAGGAGGTTTGTTAAAAGGCCCTTTAAAATATTGGAGTTTCCCCCATGGATGGACTTTGGTGCACTGTCCTCTTGCTCCTGCAGCACATCTCAAAACTTCTCTATGTTGGGTGGAATTCTAAGATGGGGCCCGAGATCTCAGTGTCCTGGTGTACACACCCTGTATAATCCCCAGGACTGTACAGTGATGGATTTTACTCCTATGATGAGGTCCTGGCACAGTTAACTTTAAGAAAGGGTCATTATTCAGGTGGACCTGACCTATCACATGAGTCCTTTAAATTTGGATCTAGAGGTCAGAGACAGAGGAAGACACACACAGGAAATTCTGAAGATCCAGGGGGCCAAGTGGTGAGAACCTGAGAGTGGCTTCTGAAAGCTGAAATTAACACCAGCCAACAGTCAGCAAGAAACTAGGAACTCAGTTCTGTAACTGCAAGGAATGAGTTCTACCAATATCGTCGAATGTGCTTGGAAGAGGGACCTGAGCACCACATGAGAACACAGCCCAGCTGACATCTGGATGGACAGCCTTGTGAGTCCCTGAGCAGAAGACCCAGTCAGGCCCACCAGGTTTCTCACTTAGAAAACTGCGAGACAAAGAATGGGTGTACTTTTAAACCTACTGTTTGTGGGTAATTTGTAATGGCTGCAACAGAAAACTAATACACTACATCATTCCTCTAAAATAAAATAATAAAATTAAGTAAATAAAATGTTGGAGTTTCCTACACTGTAATGCAAACTCACTTTGTGCATATCATATACACCTGCAGTACTTCTTATCATCGGTATCGGACTTGGGGACGTTTGGGGACCGGTGCAAAGAAGTTCATGCTGCCCACTGTGGCATGAGTAATAAACCACCTTTTCCATCTGACTCCGGAGTCCTGTATCTTCTTCCAGCATCTATGACACTGTGTCAAAACAAATTGTGAGCTTACCATAGGGTAAAATCTTTGACATTTCGGAAGTCTTGGCACGCAGTTGTCAAGAAATGGTAATGTCCAAAGTAGACACTAACGACATCTCCAAATCCTAACCGGAGTGGATTGACACAGCCGATGCATGTTTAGATGTCCTGCTTTCAGAGATTTACCAGCCAGCTCTGGGGAATCTTGCCCTTACTGGACGTTGATGATTTTTTGATCTATCAGGAAAATCAATATTCGCTAGAATGTTTGTCTAACTTCCTGCTCCCATTCAATGTGTACAATATTTTTTCCCATTGCTTTTAGAAAGAGAGGAAGGGAGAGAGAGGAACATCAATGCGAGAGAGAAGCATCGATCGGCTGCCTTCCCATATGCACCTGGACCAGGGGCCATATGTAGGCAGACTGGGGATCAAACCCGCAATGTATTATAGGTATGTGCCCTGACCGGAAGTTGAACCCACAACCTTTCAGTTACAAGAAGACGTTTGAACCAGCTGAGCCATCCCAACCAGGCCAAAAGTGTAGGATATTTCTTTTTCATTTATTATTTCCTCTTCTGTTTCCTATGCTGTTTGGCGGGGAGGGGGACCTAAAAAAGAGCTGTTTTTGTTTTTTGTTTTTACACAAAAGCAACCAGTTTCACACAGCTGCTTATTGCCCTTTTCAGGGACCCCAGTCTGTAGAAGTCCAATTTTAAAGGCAAGAGGCAAATTATTATGTTGGATATGAATTTTTTTGCCATATCTGATAATCCCGTATCTTGGGCTCTCAATATGTGTAGTCATGTAGGTTTTTGTTCATGTATTTATAGTAGTTATCTTACATGACCTGAGTTGGAAAAAAAGGGGGTCGTGTGAGATTTTACATTCTATTAAGATTAACACACAATTTAAAACTTGTAAATTATTTATAAAATTTTTCATGTAATATTTTCAGACTGCAGTTGACCATGGGTAAATGGAACCATGGAGAGTAAAACTGCAAATAAGGGGAACTACTGTGAACACAAAGAAGGTGACAGCGTGGTGGCCACAACAGGGAAAAAAAACAAAACACTACACTACAAGACATACAGAAAACACATAACAAAATAGGAAAAAGGAAGCCCTTCCTCATCAATAAATATCTTAATTATAAATGGATTTAACTCCCTAAACAAATGACAAAGGTTGTAGGAATGGGTTTTAAAAGTGACCCTACAATATGCTTTCTAATGGAGAAGTACTTTAGATCCAACGACACACATAGATTGAAACTGGGAAATTGTATTCCATTCACATTGTAATCCAGATAGTCTTGGCTGGCTATGTCAATATCAAAGTAGACATTATTGTAAAACTGCTATATGAGAAAAAGAAAGAAATGATATATTTATAAAAGGGCCAACTCACCAAGAAGCTATAAAAATTATAAAAATACATGCCAAAAAATACCAGAACTCCAAAACATACAAAGCAAACATTGAAATTAATGAAGATTGAAATACACAGTTACACAATAATGCTTGAGGACCTCAATAGCCCACTTTCAGTAGTGGATGGAACAACTAGACAAAAGATAAATAAGGAAAAGTAAACTTCCAGAACACTCTAAATCAATTGGCCCCAACAAATATATAGAGAACACTGTACCCAACTACAGCAAAATAACAAACATTTTTTCCCCTCACATGCACGTGGCACATGTTCCAGGATAGACCATATGTTATATCGTAATATAGATCTGAATAAGTTTGAAAATTTGAAATCATATAGAGGAGCTTTTCCAACCACAGTCAATAACATAACAATAACAAAATGCCGGGTGCGGGGGGGGGGGTGAGGATAGAGATGTAAAACAGTCCTCCATCAATCAAATAAAAATAGAAGGACATCTGGAAAATTCACAAATATGTAGAAATTAAACAACACACTATTAACCAACCAATGGTTAAAAAAGAAATCAAAATGGAATTTAGACAATATGTTTAGTCAAATGACAAAACCATAACATGCCAGAACTTACAGGGTGCAGTGAAAGCAGTGCTGTGAGGGGTATTTGTAGTGAAAAACACTTTCTAAAAAAAGGAAGATCTCAAATCCACAAACAAATTCTCCAACTTAAAAAAACAAAACAAAACAAAACAAAGAAAAAACTAAATCTAAAGCTAATGGAAGGAAGGAAATAACAAAAATTAGGTCAGACACAAATAAAATAGGAAAACAACAGGGGAGATCCAAGAGGGCGGCAGAGAAGGTAGAAGTCACACTCCCCTCCTCCCAGGACCAAACTGGAATTACAACTAAAATACAGAACAATCCTGAATAACCAACTGAAGGCTAGGTGAACAGAAGTCTTACAACCCAAGATTTATAGGGGAAGCCCCATCTAGACTGGTAGGAATGGCAGAGAAGCAAAAAGTGCTGGCCCTGCACACAAAATCTCATTCGTAGCCACTCACCCCAGGCTCTAGCAGAGGGAAGGTGGCTCAGAGTGAACTGGAGTCATACAAGGAGAGATTAGGTTGTGTGGCTGTTGGGAGAGGGCTGGAGGGACAGCCACCAAGGTCCCTGTGCTGAGTCCCTCTCCCACACCATTCAAAGATGTCATCTTCCCTGAATGGAGCACACCCCTCCATACAGCATCAGCCTGGGGGAATTGAACTAGCCCCACCCTCCTTCCTCCCTGTGGCTCCACTCTGCTGAGCTCACACCTCCTGGAGGAGTCTGTTGCCTTTGGCCAGACTGGGCCCATGGTGCAGATTTTCTTGGAAGGCTCTCAAGGAGGTCTGGGCAGACTCTGGGTGGCAGAGATGAGCAGGAAAAGACTGAGTTGTATGCATCTAGGACAGGGGCCATTTTTCCCTCCCATGTCCGAACAACTCCACCATTCCTGTGCAGAACCCTCCCTCCATAAGACCAAACCTTTTAGCCTGGTGAACTCTGCTGGCCTCACCCTGATGACTCCCTGGGAGCCTGCCCTACCACAAAGGTACCCTGGCCCCTGGTGCCTGGCAACCGGCCTTGGTATACATACCCTGAGACTTTTGTTGAGTGGCCTCAGACCCAGCACTGGCACTGAGTTCGAATCTGCATCAACCTGGTGAACACCACTCGCCTCTACCTGGTGACACACTGAGGAATGTAAGTTAAATCCTTCAGGAGAGATCACGTTACACTTGTCAGAATGGCTATTATCAAGAAATCAACAAACAACAACTGCTGGTGAGGATGTGGAGGAAGGGGAACCCTTTTGCACGGTTGGTGGGAATGCAGACTGGTGCAGCCACTGTGGAAAACAGTATGGATTTACCTTTGAAAAATTAGAAATGAAACTGCCTTATGACTCAGTGATTCCTCTTCTGGGTATATACCCAAAGAAACCCAATATACTAATGCAAAAGAATATATGCACCCCTGTGTTCGTTTCAGTGTTATTTACAATAGCCAAGATTTGGAAACAGCCTAAGTGACCATTAATAGATGAGTGGGTGAAAAAGCAGTGATCCATATATGCAATGGACTATTACTCAGTCATAAAAAATGAAACCTTAGCAATTGAACCAGCATGGATGTATCTAGAGGGTACTATGCTTAGTGAAATAGGGCAGGCAGAGAAGGACAGATATGATATAATTTCAGTTATATGAGGGATCTAAAGAACAATATAAAAAACAAACACACAAAACAGAAACTGCCTCATCGATAAAGAGAATGGACCGGTGGTTGCCAGAGTAGAGTGGGCTTGGGGGACTGCGTGAAGAAGGTGAAGAGATGGAGAAGTACAGATTGGTAGTTCGTTTCTTTTTATTGTTGTGTTGTCCAGTTCTTGTCTATTACAAATTAAGCCATTATAAACATTCATCTACAAGTCTGTGGACATATGATTTTATTTATCTCTAGGTAAAAAGTTTATAGTGATCATATGGGCTTTTTTAAAAAAAAGATTTTATTCATGATTACTTTTTAAGAGAGAGGGGAAGGGAGGGAGAAAGAGAGGGAGAGAAACATCTATGTGAGAGAGAAACATCTACTAGGCAAGCCGGGAATCGAACTGGCGACCTTTGGCCTTGTGGAACAATGCCCAACCAACAGAGCCACACCTGTCAAGGCCATATGGATTTTTTAAATGGCTTTTTTTGAGGAATAATTCACATGCCATGAAATTCGCTTATGTAAAGTGTATAATCTAATGCTTCTTACTATACACAGACACATATATGCATGCAATCGCCACCACAGTCAATTTTATAACATTTTCATCACCTCAGAAACATGCATGTCCCACTAACCCCTCCTGCCCTTCAGCCCTGAGCAACCACTAAACAATATTCTGTCTCCATATATTCCCTTATTTTGGAATTTCTAATGAATGGAATCATAGAAAACATCGTCTTCTGTGATGGGCTTCTTTCACTTAGTATGCCTTTAAGGTTTGTCCTAGTTCTATCCGTATCAGTACCTCATTCCCTTTTATATCTGAATAATATTTCACTTATGCATATACCACAGTTGTTTTTCTAATTGTCCCTGATGAACATTTAGGTTACGGACACCTTTTGGCTCTTTCTATGAATAATGCAGTAATAAATACCTGTGTACAAGTTTTTGTGAGGACATGTGCTTTCGAAACTACTAGAGTGAAATTTCTGGGCCATAATTTTAACTTGCCGTTTAATTCATTGAGGAACCATTACTGGAGAAACCCTGGTTCTTCTTGCCAATGCAGTAAAGAATTACGGGTCAGCGAGCCTACGGGTGCAAGCAAAGTTTATTAGTGAATGGGAGGGCAAAAGCAAGGGTGGCCACAGCAAGGGTGGCCAGAGGCCTCAGTGGCCAGCTCCCAGGTGGCCAAAAATGGGTGGCCAGGGCCTGGTGGCCTGAGCCCCCCCCCACGCCCCCCACCCCGGGTGGCAAGAGAGCCACAAGCCAAGAGAACAGTGTGAGTCCTTTGTTCTGAGGACTTACATATTTGGCGGGACAGAGGTGAGGGAGTTACATTCTGTTTGACAGGTAAAGGTGTTGCCAGTTTTCCATGGAGATGTGACTGCCTAAACGTAGGTATGGGCAGGGGTCTGTTAGCCGGAATCTTTATCTTGCTTCAGACTCTATTTGCTCATTTTGTCCGGGATGGAAGGCAGGTAGTTAACCAAAGTTGTTTATGGGCTTTTTCTTTAGAGCACTGTAGTCCCCCTCCCCTTCTCTCTTCCAGGCCTAGGGATGAATAATCAGTCTCAAGGTTTTCCTTTTCCCCGGCTAGTGGAGATGACACTCACAGACTTTTGAGGGCTTCTCCCTACCCACCACCCCCATCGTAGTTTACTTGCGTTGTTAGGGATGCCTGGCAACCTTATCGGACCAGGCTCAGGATTGCTGGGTCCTCCTGTGAGCTTTTGCTTTGAGCCTCCTGTATGAAGTTCTATGTCAGATTGTAATGGCGAGGGTCCTGCCTTTATTTCCCTTCTGGCCACTCATTGCTAGCTGCTACCTCAGCGTTAAAAGGTGTCGCCTGGCACCCAGGATGCTAGCCGCTGACCAGCAACAGTAGCGCAGCCTCAGGATTCTTCCTATTCTATCTCCTGCAACAGAACTGCAAGACTATTTCCAAAATAGCTGCGCCATTTTAAATTCCTGCCAGGAGTGCACGAGGAATTTTTTTTTCCACATCTCACCAACACTTTTTCAGATCTGACTTTTTGACAGTAGCTATCCTTGCGCATGGAACATGGAATTCATTGTGGGTTTGAATTGAATTTCCTTAATAACTAATGATCAAATATCCTTTTATGTGTTTACTGAACATTTGTACATTTTCCATGGCTAAATACCAATTCAGAGTCTCTTGACATTTAAAAAATTATTTCTTTTTCTTATCTGTGTTCTTTACCTATTCTCAATGTGTCTCTTATCAGATACATTAACCTCAAATAGTTACCAGTTCTCCCATCTGTGGGTTGTCTTTTCACTTTATTGTTGGTGTTCTTTGATGACAAATGTTTTAATTTTGATTAGTTCTAATTTATCTATTTTTCCTTCATCACTCATGCTTTTGGTGTCATATATAGGAATTATTTGCTGAATCCAAGGTTATAAACATTCACTCCAATGTTGTTTTCTAAGTGTTTTGTTGTTTCAGCTCTTACATTTATATGCGGTGTTAGTTTCTGACTTCCTTCTTTTTCCCATGGCTATCCCAACACCATTTGTTAAAAAGACTATTCTTTTGGCAACTTTTGGGTTATCGGTAGACTTTAGATGTTTGAGTTGCTTTCTGTGCTTTCAGTTCCATTCCATTTTCTATATATCTGTCTGTTTGGTCCAGTACCACACTGGCTTGAATTACCATTGCTTTGTAGTAGGTTTTTCAATCAGGATATGTGAGTCCTCTTACTTTGGTTTATTATTTTTTTTTTTTCAGGATTTTTGGCTATTCTGGGTCCCTCACAATCCCATACACATTTAGAGTCAGTTTGTAAAATTATACAAAAAGTAAGCTGGGATTCTGAATGAGGTTGCATTAAGTTTGTAAGTTATCTGGGGGAAGTATTGCCATCTAACAATGTTACACCTTTTGATTGATGAACAGGGTATGGGTTTTGAAAGGACAAAGCCAGCCCCATTTGCCATTGTGACACCATTTTCCTAGCAGGCCTATGACCTTGTTAAACATGACTGCCATTATACTCTTCTGAGCTTTTGTCCCCAGGACTGGAAATTCCTGGAAGCAAGAACAGAACCTGAGTAACTGCTCCCTACAGCCACCGGTGGGAGATAACACTGGAACACACTGCAGCTTCATGTTTCAACAGCCCAGGGCCACACTACAGCAACCCCCAAACTTTTTTTTAACACAATTGCTGATTATTGTGATTATAATCCAATAGAAGCTCAAAGCCCCCACCCCTCAATGCTGATGTGTCTCTCCACAGCATGCCAGTCTCCTTTCTTGAAGAGTGAATGAAAACTTTACTGTCTACACTTTCTTCTCTTTGTGAATTCTTTCACGGGCTGCATCACTGGGCACCCTAATAGTTTTTCCATTTATTTAGATCTTTAATTTCTGTCAACAATCTTGTGTAGTTTTTAGGGTATAAGTTTAGCACTTGTTTTGTAAAGTTTATTTTTGAGTACTTAAGTCCGTTTATTGCAAATGTATAAAAATAAGGTAGATTTTTGTATATTGATCTTGTGTTTGGTAAACTGCTTGCCTTGTTTATTCATTTGTTTGATAGTTTTATTGATTTCCTTAGGTTTCCTATTTACCTGTAAATAAAGGGAGTTTTACTTCCTGCTTTCTAGTTTGAATGCCATTTCTTTCTTCCTTTTTTTTTGCCTTCCTCCCTCCATTCTCCCTCTCCCATTGTCCACCCCCCCCCGACCCCTTCTCTCTCTCTCTCTCTCTCTCTCTCTCTCTCAGTCCACAGACTGGATCCTCTAGTGCAATTTGAATAGAATTGGTTAGATTAGACATCCTCATCTTCTTCTTCCTGGTCCTAGGGTGAAAGCATTCTATTTTCATAAGCAATTATGACTACTTGGGGTGATCCCTTTGTAAGTTATATACATGTCTAATCACTGTGGTACGCACTTGAAAGCAGTCTAATATTGTATGCCAGCTATAATTAAACACTTTTTAAAAACTCATTTCATTGAAAACCACCCCCTGAAATCTGAGACAGAGAATACAGTTGATATCTGCTTACCTAAAGCAGAAAGTGTTAGGTTCACAAACTGGTAGAAGCATTTAAATGGCATTTTGATGATTGCTGGAGGCTACTCAAAATAAAGTCAGTAATAAGGTCATACTTCTACATATCATCACACAATTAAACTGCATACAACCACTTGCCATTTCTCTAGCAGAGGTTATAAAAAGTCCTTGCGTGCTATTTCCTTCAGTTAATGCCCCATAACGTAAATACTATCATGTAACACTAAGAATATTAAATAATATAAAGTCAGTACACCTTATGTTACATAAAAAAGGGATAAGAGGTGAAAAACAATGGTATTTGGTTAATTACACAAACGCAGTCAAAGCAGAATCAGGAAGAAATCCTCATGACAATTACAGTCCTAATTCCTGCAGCTGGTAGCATGGTTTTATCTAGTATTTGTTACCACCTTCTTTCACTCTTCTCCATATTACTTTGACCTCAGCAAGCACCTCACTTGATCGTGATTAAGTGTTTAATGAGGTGACCTAAACCTTTATTCTGAAAGATCTTAGGCCATTAGTAGTACTGCATGGGTTGGGTTGTTGTCTTTCATCGATGTAGTCACACATGATGGTAAGACTAAGAGGGGCCCTAAGCTCTTCTGTATTCCGCACATACTTCTTACTGACACTGTATGGTAGCAGTCCAATTTCTCCTTGGTAGTTAGGAGTAATCACATCAGCCAGCACAGTAATTCCGTTTTTGACCTATTGATTTAGAGGTAAGAAGCCCAATGTGGCATTGTAGCAGTCTTTTTCTTATCATATTTCATTGTTTACGCTATTGCACTTGTCCCCACTTTCTCCCCCTTTGCCCACCTCCACCTAGTCTCCGCCTCCCCCTCCCTCAGGCCATCACCATGTCATTGTCCATTTGTATGGGTCTTGCATGTGTGTTCTTTGTCGAATCCCTTCAAGTTCTTTCATCCAGTCTCCCCTCCCTGCCCTGACAGCTGTCAGTCTGTTCCATGCATCCACACCTCTGTTTCTATTTTTTCATCAGTTTATCTTGTTCATTAGATGTCACATATAAGTGAGATCATATGACATTTGTCTTTCACTGACTCGCTTATTTCACTGAACATGATGCTCTCTAGATCCATCCATGCTGTCACAAAAGGTAAGATTTCAGAACTCTTACCTTTTGCATCGTGACAATCTTAGTTTCAAAAGAATCTATTTTTTTTTTCTCCTGGTGAAAACATTTCTCCATTGGAAACAAAGACTTCTAGGCCATCAGTAAGGTCATGAGGACAGAAAGCGAAAACTGTCTTGATTAGCCACTAGGGGTAATAATGAGGGCTACTACTCCCATTTCCACTCCTTAATGCCTGGACCGTTGACTCCTGGCTTTGCTAGAAATAGCACTACATATTAAGCTCTCATTACGAACCTCCTAGAGAACCCTGTAAGGTATTGGCACTAGTTCCTACCGTAAAAGACTCTTCAAAATGAAATTCAAACTCCTGGTTTCTGGTTCTGCTAGTAAAGATATTGAAAGAAGCCACCCCATCCTAACAAGTAATAGAACTGAACAGACTAAAATATTAACTACTCTTACTGGTTTTACAAGAGCAGGGAGAACACAGGGCAAACTGTTGCCCCCAGGTGTGAAAAGAGAGGGAAATACTGGGAGTCACAGCTTACCAGAGGAGATACTCAACAGCAACCCACCAAGGGAAGCAGAATTGCTAGAGATTCAGGGTAGACAACTTTGAGAGTTAAAAACTCCAGGGGGTCCCAGTCATAGGGGCCCCTATACTTTTGCGAGTGTTATATTCAGGAGCCCAGCTAGATTTTTTATAGCAAACATCATTTAAAAAAACCCTCATACATCCAGCAGGAGGGAAGAGAATCTATTGTAAAATATGCCAGAGTATTTAAATCTTAATAAGACCTGTCCAAGGAGATGTTAGTTAGAGTCTAATCTAACCTGCTGGGGTTTCATCATGCCTTAACTAATCTGAGGGAAAGAAAATACGCAACTCCAGTCAGCTTTAACCTTCCACACAGGAGAAGGAAAACACCTAACCCTAGCCCACTTCCAACCCACTCTAGCCATCCTGTTCCAGCTAAGGAGGTATGGGAGGTGGGGTTAGGGGGCAAAAATACTGAGAAACACTTGTGAGGTTCACCGTCCGTAGGCATTAGATTGCTAAAAGACTTAGACCTAATTGTGGGATTACAGAATGCTTCCCCTACCCTCACACCTCACCACTACATTAATCAAGATCTGTGTATAGCAGTTCCTTTCACTTTGTGTGGCATGCCTTGCTATCAAGAAAAACTGCTAGCCAAACTAAAAGGCAAATAACACAATTTAGATGGCACGAGCAAGCATCAGAACCAGATGTGGTAGGATGTTGGAATTATTAGACAAGGAATTTAAAACAACTATGATTAGTAGCTAAGGGCTATGTTTGATAAAGTTGACAGCATGCAAGAACAGATGGGTAATGCAAGCAGATATGGAAATTGTAGGAAAGAACGAAAAAAATGCTACAGATGAAAAACATTGTAACACAAATAAAGAATGCCTTTGATTTGCTTATTAGTAGATGGAACATGGTAAAAGAGAACATATCTGAGCATGTGAATATCTCCATAAACCTGAAAACCAAACAAGTTGAAGAGAACAAACACTGAAAAAGAAGAACAAAATATTCAAAGACTATGGGTCAGCCTCAAAAGGTGCAACATAAGTGTCCATGGGATACCAAAAGCAGAAGAATGCAAGTAACAAAAGAAATATTTGAAAAAACTTATGACTGATAATTTCTCCAAATTAATGTCAAATCCCAAACCACAGATTCAGAATCTAGAGAATGTCAAGCAGGATAATTGGCAAACATTTCTCTTAAGGAAATCATTTTGAACTGCGGAAATCAACGATAAATGAAATATTCTGAAAGAAGCCAGAGAAAAATACAAATGCCTTGCATATGAAGAAACAGAGATAAAAATGGCATCTGACTTCTTAGGAAAAAAAAGTGCCTTATTCTATTTGTTTTGCTATAACAATATAGCACGGATGGGGTAGTTGAAAAGCAACAACCATTTATTTATCAGAGCTCTGAAAGCTGGATGTCTGAGATCAGCGTTCCAGCATGGTGGGGTGAGATCCCTCTTCTGGGTTGCAGACTTCTCATTCTATCGTCACATACTAGAATGGGTTAAGAAACTCTCTGGAGAGCCTTTTCTTTAAACAACAACAACAACAACAAAAAAAAAAACAAAACCAAAAAAAAACCCCAAACAACTAATGCAATTCATGTGGGCTCCACCCTCATGACCTGATCATCTTCCAAGTCCAAGTCCTCACATCCTACTATGATTACCGTGGGGTTTAGGATTTTACCAAAGAATTCTGGGGTGGGGAGCCCAAACAATCAGATCATAGCACTAAACAAGCAAGAAGAGAGTAGAGTGAAATATTCAACGTGTTTAGAGAAACAAAACTACCAATCAAGAATTCTGTACTTCATGAAATTGTGTTTCAAGAGTGAAAGGGAAATAAATACATTCTCAGACAAAGGAAGAAATGAGGGAATTTGTCACCATTAGATCTTTCTTGCAAGTAACGTTATTTATTTCTTCATTTCATTTATTTTTGAATTAAATTTATTGGGGTGACATTGGTTAATAAGATTATATAGGTTTCCACCCTGGCTGGTGTGGCTCAGTGGATTGAGCGCCATCCTGTGAACTAAAGGGTCTCTGGTTCGATTGCCAGTCCGGGCACATGCCTGGGTTGCGCGCCAGGTCCCCAGTAGAGGGTGCGGGAGCGGCAACCATACATTGATGTTCCTCTCCCTCTCTTTTTCCCTCCCTTCCTCTCTCTCGAATAATAAATAAATAAATGAAATCATAGCAAAAAGAAACAAAGAAATTAAGGAAGACACAAATAAATGGAACCATACACCGTGTTCATGGATTGGAAGAATTAACATCATCAGAATGCCCATAGTACCCAAAGCAATTTATAGATTCAATGCAATCCTTGTTAAAATACCAATATCATATTTCACAGATACAGAACAAACATTTCAAAAATTTATATGGGACCATAAACAACCCCGAATGCCCGCAGCAGTTTTCAGAAAGAAGAACAAAGTAAGAGGGATCACAATATCTGACATCAAACTATGTTACAAGGCCACTGTAATCAAAACACTTTGGTACTGTCATAAGAACAGACTCACATATCAATGGAACAGAATAGAGAGCCCAGAAATATACCCATGTCTCTATGGTAAATGAACATTTGACAAAGGGGGCAGGAGCATAAAATAGAGTAAAAATAGCCTCTTCAACAAATCGTGCTGGCAGGTCTGGACAGCTATAGGCAAAAAATAAAAATAAAATAAAATGAAACTCGATCACCATAAAAGTCCTAGACGAGAACATAGGCAGGAAAATCTTAGATATTTATTCCATGCAGCAATATTTTCACCTATATGTCCCCTAGAGCAAGGGACAAAAAGAAAAGAAAAAACAAGTGGGACTTCTTCAAGATAAAAAGCTTCTGCGTGGCTAAAGAAAACATCAGCAAAATGAAAAGGGAGCCAACTGTATGGGAAAATATATTTGCAAATGATACCTCAGACAAGGGCGTGATATCCAAAATATATAAAGAACTCACAGGTCTCCACTCCAGGAAGACCACCAATCCAATTCAAAAACGGGCAAATGGCCTGAACAGAACTTCTCCAAGGAGGACATAAAGAGAGCCTAGAGTCATATGAAAGGATGCTCAGCATCACTAGCCATCAGAGAGATGCGAATTAAAACCACAATGAGATACCACTTCACACTTACCAGAATGGCCATCATAAACCAATGAACAAACAACAAGTAATGGGGAAGTTTGGAGCAAAGGGAACCCTGGTACATTCTTGGTGGGAATGCAGACTGGTGCAGCCACTGTGGAAAACAGTATGGAATTTCCTTCAAAAGGAAAAATGGGACTGCCTTTTGGCCTGGCAATTGCACTGCTGGGATTATACCCTAAGAATCCCAAAACACCAATTCAAAAGAACCTATGCACCCCAATGTTCATAGCAGCACAATTTTAAGTAGCCAAGTGCTGGAAGCAACCTAAGTGCCCATCAGTAAATGAGTGGATCGAAATACTGTGGTACATTTACATAATGGAATACTACACAGCCCAAAGAAAGAAGGAGCTCCTATTCTTTGCAACAGCATGGATGGAACTGGAAAGCATTATGCTATGTGAAATTAGCCAGGTGTTGAAAGACAAATACCATATGATCTCACCTATAAGTGGAACCTAATTAACAAAACAAACAAGCAAGCAAAATATAACCAGAGCCATTGAAATGAAGAACAAACTGGCAGTAACCAGAGCAGAGGGGTGAGGGAGATAACGGGAGAAAGAAGGGGAAGGGTTGTCAAAGAACATGTATAAAGGACCCATGGACAACGCCAAAGGGCGGTGGGATTGAGGGTGAGAGGTGGGTGGGGCATGGGAATGTGGTGGGGTGAAAATGGAGACAACTGGACAACTGTACTTGAACAACAGTAAAAAAAAAAGGAATTAGAGAGAGAGAGAGAGAGAGAGAGGGAGGGAGAGAGGGAGGGAGGGAGGGAGGGAGAGAGAGAGAGAGAGAGAGA
>PVKU01008918.1:0-31278 GCA_004027475.1 Anoura caudifer | reverse complement strand
CTCCCTGTCTTTCTCCCTTACCCTCTCTGTCAAAATAAATAAACAAAATCTGTGTTTATTTTTAGAGAGGGGAGGGGAGGGAGAAAGAGAAGGAGAGAAACACCAGTGTGTGGTTGCTTCTCTCAGGCCCCCTACTGGGGACCGGGCGTGCAACCCAGGCATGTGCCCTGATGGGGAATGGAACTGACGACCCTTTGATTCGCAGGCTGGTGCTCAGTCCACGGAGCCACCCCAGCCAGGGTGAAATCTGTATAACTTTTAAATAAACAATTCTTTTCCTTTTCACCTATCTCAGGCATTGGGAATTATGTTTTCAGCGATGGGCAAAAGAGCCCCAAATCCATTTCAGAACTGCATAGCCCGACGTTCTGTTACAATTTGACATTCCAAAGGGTATGTGATCACAGATGCAAAAAGACAATAGACAGACTCAAAATTAAGGTAAAGATTGACTTTTGTCAAGGAAGATTCTAGCCTAGGACATGGCTACTCACCATGAACTGCTTTTAGTTAAAAACTTCCATTTCAGATCATGCTATGTGGTTACTTTGGTCTCTGAGTTTGCAAGGTGGCCATGCAGGCCTCCCTGAGCTTGTCAGGTTTAGTATGTGGCCCCTTTTTGCTCACAGTTCTGAACCTGGCAACACTGAAGCTAGGTTTCCTCGGTGCTTCAGTGCCTCAGTGCCTGGAGGTGACTGTGGAGATTGCTCTCCATTCCCAAGGACTACCTGTCATACCCCAAATCCTTCTCTTACTTGCCTTAGGGTACTTATTATAAGCATCTCCACTCATTTAATCTTTTGACAAGTGGACCAGTGGTTTTCTTGGAAGAGAAAGAGAGAAGCATCTGTGTGTGAGAGAAACATCGATCAGCTGCACGCCTCCAACTGAGGACCTGGCCCGCACCCCAGCCCTGTGCCCTGACCAGGAATGGAACTGATGGGGGAAACAAAAGTTGAAAATTTTTAGTTTTAAGTAATAGTCAATACACTTAGTAATTAATGTATATGAAACACTATTGTTTCAGGAACTGAAGGTACGACCCACCCTGACTCCAGGAGACCACAAGCAGTTCTACCTTGTGCCCCAGGAGGACTGCAAGCAGTCGAGATGGTATCTGAGTCATTGTACGAGACATCCACCACCTAGGACACGTATAAGACCACCTCCCAGGACACAGATAAATACCACAGCCCAGTACACAGATAAGGAATCACGGGTCAATAGATGAAAGAATTCCACAGCTTTTTATCTGATTAACCTTCTCCCTGAATTCCAAATCCCTTACCTACACTTTTCTTCTCCCTATAAAAAAGGTCCGTTTGAAATGGGATGTAAGACAGTTTGTTAGGGAACATAACCCACCATCTTCTCAGATTGAGGGCCATCTGAATAAAGTGCCCATAAAAGATTTAAAAAATAAAAAATAAAAAATAAAAATAAATAAATAAATAAAATCTTGAGGGAAAAAAAAAAGAAGTAGACTTGCCCATGGTTTCCCAATAATCTATGGTACTCTCCCATAAGCTGCCTATTTGTTTAACAGATACTGCCACTTATTCCTAAAGTTTCTACTTATTTTTACACATGAACAAAGGAGTTAACAATAGCATTAGAAATATATCATTGGCATGCTTCTTATTTTTCTGGAATAACTAAGGATCATTGCTTTATGAACTCTGTCGAAACCAAAACATGAGTAAACCTGTAAATAATTTAGGTCATATCTCAGCCCTCTTGGTCACTATCTGAGCCTCTAGTGGACTCTTATTCCATTCCCTATAAGTTAACTCATAATTAGTGTTCCACTTCTCATGATTGGTTTTCTAACAGATTGAACTCTATGCATGCCAAAGTTAATCCTCAACCTCAGGAGACATCAGTTGACAGATGCACTCATTTCCCCAGAGAGATTGTAAAATACGTATATTTCAAAATTTTGCAGATTCCATACCATCTCCTTAATCTCCGGAGTAGAGAAACAATGGGATAAGAAATGGAGAAAGAAGACAAGTTGGATAAAACTTACCTTTTCAATCCAAACACATTTCAATCCAAACACATTTCAAATATATGTCATTACTCTTCATGATGTAGCCCTGGCTGGTGTGGCTCAGTGGGTCCCAAAGGGTCCCTGTCTCGATTCCCAGTCAGGGCACACACCTGGCTTGCTGACCAGGCCCCCAGTGTGAGGCGCACGAGAGGCAACCGCACATTGATGTTTCTTTCCTTCTGTTTCTCCCTCCTTTCCCCTCTCTCTAAAAATAAATAAATAAAATCTTTCAAAAAATAATCGTGATGTAAGTTATTGCGAAATCCTTACAGTTTTTGAGAGCATGAGGGCCTTGAGAATAAAAATTGAAAAATGGCTGTGGTAAGCGCATTAAAAATAAATTGCTCTTGACTGCATGCTTGGTGCTCAATTAGTATGTGATATAATTGATATATATGTTCATAGAAAAAGACAATCATCGAAACCAACACAAGCAGCATTTAAGGTGCTCTAAAATCTTTGAAAGTTTTACCAGTTACTGGACAGATTGACCCTCTCTTCCCACATCGGGAAAGGAAATTGTATTTGGAAGACATAATTTTAAAAGGTTAATGTTGTTTATCCTATTGGTTTCTATTTTAAAATAGATGTCAGCTTAAATCCTCTGTGGTCAAGCACCACGAACTCCAGCAAAATGAAAAGCAAACCAACTATAAGCACAAATAAAAAAGAAAGACACTTTGAAGTTATTCATATTTGGGTATCCATGGGGATAACTAGTTTTTGTGGAAATAGATTTTAGATTATAGTACCTATTCAACCATTTAAAAATTTATTTTTCTTTGGTCTTTGCAAGTAATAAAAACATTTATTTACATGTATGCATATATCATGCATAAAATTGCATCTAGCCCTATGATGTATTTATGTTATGATATAATTTTATATGTTTTATAATACACATTTTCTGATATACATGTTGATATACTGTATAATAATACATGATATTGATACTATATAATGATGTAATATGTGTATCTATTCTTTAATCCATTTTTCCACTCTTCAAGAGTGAAAGATATACACAGTTTTTTTCCAAATAAATAGTCAGCAATACAAGGTCTCCAAACCATAGGGTAAATGGGCCATGTGGCAAATTAATTGTAAAATAGCACTACGTTATATGGCAAGTATGTAATGTTATAAAACCTGAGATTGTCTGGCTATTTAAAACTGTACATGATTGACTCTTCTCATGTAATATTGCCGCAGTCAAAGCCACATTTGCACAACAATTTCAGCGAGGAAGAGAATTCTTTATTTTGTCTCGGTGTTAGGGTAAAATCTATCTAAACTAGTCCATTTATTTTGATTCCGTTGACATGTAGTCTCATTTCTATTTGGAGCTGTCTATTGATGATAAATGAAAAACAAGAGATGCCAAGAGCAATCGCTATTTGGTTTTACAGATATTTTCTTGAAATGAATTTTTTTATTCTTAAGTCCATAGAAATAAAACGAAGATAGTCATTTGTGATAGTTTTCACATTTTGAAAGATTTCATTCCTGTTACTCGTCATCTTTATCATGTTTAAGAGGAGGGCCAATAAATGACTCGAATCATCAGAAGTTTTCAAAATGCTAATACATCCTAATTGGCAAGATCAATTTCGTGGATTTTCTAATGACATAAACAGGAAGTTACAGAATACGTATAAAGGGAATCTCAGAGCTCTGCTATCCAACTTCATTACCACTTGTTCCTCGTCGTTTTGAAAGGTAAGGATTTTATGCCCAGTTGTTTTGTGGAAACTTATCTTTCCACTAGAATTGAAATATACCAAAGTTAATCGGAATGCGACATTTCTTAGAGATTGTAAACAATCTGAGGCATCACATGGCTGAGGGAGAGTATTTTGCTTGAAAATGACGTAATGGCTGGTGAAGATGACATGTAAAGGAAAGCCAAAATTGAAACCTGACCACTTCCAGGAGTACTTTCCATCCCTGACAATCACTTTACCGCATCGCATGCTATATTCTTCAAGTTCTTGTCCATTGATGTACCGGGGCCCAATTTCCCTGCATTGTTGTGCTCTAAGCAAGGCAAACCATTGCTGTTTATAAACATGTGAAAACCATTCTGAAGGTATCAGAGCATCTCGCTCAATAACTCTTATGGAGGCCAGGTCACAGATGATATGCTGGAACCTCAAGCTTTTAAAAACTGATTGAAATGCCCTGCCTCGTTTGGTTTCAAGGAAGGCGATGCAACCAACACATTCTCTGTGCTTGGAAAACCAGTTGTTCGCATGAACTACGAGCTCTTTTATCGATCCTTTCCAAGCTGGGTTAAGACGAAGGAACATCCACTCTTTAAGTGTGGTGTATATATCTATTTCCTTCTGCATTACTAATAAATTAGAAGAAGAAACGAGCAGATTCATGAGATCTATTCTGAGTCCTTTGTAAAGCTCAACACTTGGATGTGTCATCAAATTGTGGAGAAGCCATTCAAAGCACCCTGTCTTCACAGAATCTAAACCATAGGTTTCTGCGGCTGCATAATAGCCACAAACAGTTTTCACATTAATCGTGTCCTCCATGGTCTGCTCACATTGCCGAATTAAGCCCTCTACTTGAAGCAGGTGTGCTGTTGCCAAAACTCCTAGAACTTGAAGGGGCTCCCTTATGACACATTTGTCCCTGTACAACGAGCCTAGTACAAAGTGTAGGGATTCTGCATCTATGTTCTGGTCATTAATCTGCAGCTCAATAATATCATTGTGAGAGCCTTCCCGAGAACCTCTAAACATCATAGCAAAGGAGCCCGACCGACTTAAAAACTTTTTGTGTAAGCACCATACTTTCCCCAGAGCACGGATTTTAATGTCACTGGTTTCCCCACTCAGAAATAAAGTTTGGTAGGCACACTCAGATGCGATCTTAACTTTTTTACCATGGTTTAGTGTGACGACTTGCTGTAGCTCCTGGTCCCGATCTAGAGACCTGGGGCTGTCCTCGGACTCTGGGCCCATAGAAGGCCTGCTCCGCTTGCGTTTACGGTCGCCAGTTACATAGCTGGGGCCTGCTTGGGCTTCTGACTGATGCGGATCAGCTAGGGCTGATTCTCTGCATCTCAGGATCCGACTGCCCGAGGACCCCATAGATGAAGACTCTTAGAGCCCCCAAGGAGACTGTTGAAGAGACTTAGTTGCCATGGCGTTGCTGGGTCCTGACACCTCCGCCTAGGCCCTATTCTCATTGGGACCCTATGACACAGTCCCACACGTCACAGAGGAGGCCCTGCATTCTTCATCATTCGCCCCGCCCCTGCCTTCAGTCTTCCTTGGAGCCTGGCCCCTTGCCTGAGCCCCAGCCGCAGGTTTTCCCTGAGACTGTTTCTCTGTGAGGGAAATGACTGAACCAAAGGCTTTTGATCAGCAGGTTAAGTGTTGCAACACATTCACACACTCGCAGTACCAGCGTATGAGGGAATGCTGTGTCCGCAGTACTGAATGCAATCATTTACCCATGACTCGTAGCAATTTAAAAGGTGCACCGTGATATCGCATTTTATTTGCCTTCGATTACTAGAAGTGTGGGGAGAGATTTAAAAAATTTTCCAGTAAGCTACATCTTCATACTGTTTGCAGACTTCTGAAAAGTTTACATATATTTTCTTCTCATGGATTGCTGCAAGCATCTTTTAACAACTTTCTGAGGGAGGTAGCTAGTCTCTGGATCATAGGACAGACACTTCGCCACTTACAAGCTGTGTCATCTTGGACAAAGGATTGATTCTCTCTCTGCCTCAGTCTCCTCATCTGTGAAGTGAGGACAATACCTGTACTTCCCATCGTTGCTCTTGAAAGCTTTAAAGAAGGTAATGCATGACCAGCTCTTTATGACTATTATAAAGGTATCCTGGACACACACACACACACAAAAAAAAAACAACATCAAATCAGTTGTATATTTGTATGCTCTGTTATTTCCAAGTTTTTACCCTTCTACGATGTCTCACACATGCAGCAAACCCCTTCACCTGGCTCCCAGCCCCTCCCTTCATAAGAATAAGGGTACTCTTTTACATAACTACAGTGGAATTACAAAATTCAGAAATTTCCACAATGACACACTAACTGATATAAACCCCATACTCATATGTTGACAACTGTCTTAATATTGTCTTTTGTATCACCTTTATTTTCCCACCCAAGATCACATATTGCATTGAGATATCACATGCTTTTAGTCGCCTTTAATCTGGAACAGTTTCTCAGCCTTTCCTAGCCTCTGATTCATTGAATTGTTTTAAAGATTATGGGCCCTTTATTTTGTAATGTGTCCATAAATTGGGATTTGTCTGATTCTTTTCCAACCTCCCTCCCTCCTTCCCTCCCTCCCTTTCTGTCTGTCTTTTTTGTTTCTTTGTTTGTTTGTTAGTTTCTTTACAAAACCAGAAGGGAGCATATTGGAAGGAGTGAGAATTCACAGAATTGTAGGCAAAGTTGGAGAACAGCACAACAGCCAGGACAGTGGCTGTGATCTGGTGGCGGAAGTGAGTAGGCAGCCCCTTGGAGCTCTGCTGAGGACATGACTCAGCTTCTCTATTTTTCTCCCTGCGACTTTCAGGAATCCGGTGGGCAACGAACGGCGCTGGCTTCATGGGCATGCAACTATGCATTGAAGAGCCCCCGGATTGTTTTAATGCACTGCTGTTGCCATCCCTAAATTATTTTTTAATAGTGTTATTGTATTGTATATTGGAAAGTTGCTAAGAGCGTAGATCTTACAAGTTCTCACCACCAGAAAGACAATTGTAACTGTAGAAGGTGATGGGTGTTAACTAAACTCGTTGTGCTTATGCTCATAGACCTATATCAAATCATTATGTTATATACCTTAAACTAATACACTGTTATTGTCAATTATGTCTTAATAAAACTGAACATTTTTTCTTAATTTTTAAATTAAAAAATTGACTGCCACAAATGTACCCATTTACTAAGCACTTTTTAATGTACCATTAAAAAGTGCTTAGTAAATGTTATCACTCTTCCAAATTAAGAAAACTGAAGGCAAAGTTACTTTAAAAATAAATAAAGATTTTCATTTATTTATTTTTAGACAGAGGGGAAGGGAGGGAGAAAGAGAGAGAGAGAGAAACACCAACGTGTGGTCGCCTCTCGCACCCTCCCTACTGAGGACCCCGGGCGAAATCCAGGCATGTGCCCTGACTGGGAATCCAGCCGGTGACCCTTTGGTTCACAGGCCGGCCCTCAATCCATTGAGCCACACCAGCCAGGGCTCAAAATTCTTAATAGTCTTCAACCTTGCATTTTCATTTTATTAAGACTTTAGTTTGTTTTAGAGCTGTTTTAGGTTCACAGCAAAATGGAAGAGAAAGTGCAGAGATTTCCCATATACCCCCTGTCCCCACACATACACCATCTACCTCTAAGTGGCACATTTTTGGAAGGAACACCAGGGAACTAATGATATATCCCTCTCGGTGCATGTCACCAAAAGACATGTGATATTAATTTGTCTTATTGTTTGCATGTGAATTTCCATCATTTGATTAAGGACGTGTCACCCATATGTTTCCACTTGAAAGTCAACCTTCCCACTCTTGTAATTAGTAAGATTATACAAGCGATACTTTGAGACAGAAACAGTTTCTCAAGAAGTGTTCTCCAAGTTTTCTCCAATGGTTTTAGCATCCATTGATGAGTCATGTCTGAATTAAATATTTTTTGATAGATGATGACTTTCAAAATCTATTGTCAGGTAGTGTTTCCTTGTTTTTCTTTTTCTTAAATATATTTTATTGATTATGCTATTACAGTTATCCTCATTTTTACCCCTTTCCCCCCTCCATCCGGTACCCTCATTCCCTCCAGCAAACCCCCTCATAGTTCATGTCCATGGGACATGCATATACGTTCTTTGACTGCTCCATTTTTGTACGGTTCTTTACACCTCCCCGCCCCCCATCTATTTTGTACGAATTTGGGCTTCTGCTTCCCTGCACCTTCCCCCCATTTTCCTCCTTCCCCCTCCCAGCTGATAACCCTCCAAATGATCTCCATATCTATGATTCTGTCCCTGTTCTGCTTGTTTGCTCAGTGTGTTATTTAGATTCAATTATTGGTAGTTGTGAATTTATTGCCATTTTAATGTTCATCCTGTTGATCTTCTTTTTCTTAGATAAGTCCCTGTAACACTTCATATAATAAGGGCTGGGTGGTGATGAACTCCTTTAACTTGACCTTATCTGGGAAGCACTTTATCTGCCCTTCCATTCTAAATGATAGCTTTGCTGGATAGAGTCTTGTTGGATGTAGGTCCTTGCCTTTCATGACTTTGAATACTTCTTTCCAGCCCCTTCTTGCCTGCAAGGTTTCTTTAGAGAAATCAGTTGATAGTCTGATGGGAACTCCTTTGTAATTGTCTGCTTTTCTCTTGCGGCTTTTAAGATTCTTTCTTTAACCTTTGGCATTTTTAATTATGATGTGTCTTGGTGTGGTCCTCTTTGGGTCCATCTTGTTTGGAATGCTCTGTGCTTCTTGCACTTGCATGTCAATTTGCAAGAGAGAAGGAAAAATAGGAGAGAAACATCAATGTGTGGTTGCCTCTCATGCGCCCCCCACGCCCACAGGGGACCTAGGCCACAACTCAGGTATGTGCCCTGACTGGGAATTGAACTGGTGACCCTATGGTTCACAGGCTGGCACTCAACCCACTGAGCCACACCAGCCAGGGCTCAAGTAGGTTTTCAATTTCTTGCTCTTCCTCTTCTCCTTCTGGCATCCCTATGATTTGGATGTTGGTGTGTTTAAAGATATCCCAGAGGTTCCTGAGGCTCTCCTTTTTTTTTGGGGGGGGGTTCTTTTTTCTTTTTGCTGTTCCGATTGAATGCTTTATCCTCCTTTGTGTTCCAAATCGTTGATTTGATTCTTGGCTTTATCCTCTTCACTGTTGGTTCTCCGTAGATTTTTCTTTATTTCACTTAATGCAACCTTCATTTCTGCTTGGGTCTGTTTATGGCACTGAAGTACCCAATGAGTTCCTGGAGCACCCTGATAGCTGTTGTTCCGAACTGTGCATATGATAGGTTGCTTATCTCCATTTCATTTGGTTCGTTTTCTACGGTTTTGTTCTGTTCTTTCCCTTGGACCATATTTCTTTGTCTCCACCTGTCCTAGCGTACCTGTCAAGTTGTATGGGGCAGAGCCTTAGGAAATTGCCAGGGTGGGGCAATCTTTGTCACCTCTCTGGGACTCTGTGTGGGGGAGGGCTCGCAGAGGGGACAATACCACTGCCTGACCTCTGGAGTTTTGCTCAGGAGGAAGCTGTCTCCCCACTCGCACTTCACTTTCTCCCCAGACACCACTGGTACCCTTCCTGCTGTTGCCCTGGTGCTGCATCCCAGAGGCGGGTGTGTCTGTGGGAATCTTAAGTCTGTTGCAGGCCCTTTAAGAGGACGCAGTTTCTTCCACTGCCCCAACCCCCACTGGTTTTTACAGCCAGAAGTTACAGGGACTTACCTTCCTGGTGCTGGGACCCCTCACTCTGGAGGTGTCCCTCCTGTTTTTATCCACCCATGTGGATGCGGGACCCCCCCTTCCCATCTCTGCACCTCTCTGCACCACTCCACGTCTCCACGCCTCTACGCCTCTCCACCCCTCCTACACTTCTGGATGGACGAGGCTTCTTTAACTCCTTGGCTGTCGGACTTCCATACTGCTTGATTTTCTGACAATTCCGGGTGATATTTGTTTTGTGGTGTAGCTTTATTTTTTGCTACAGTTGTGCGCAGAGTTGAGGTGTGTTCATCTCCTCCCCCATCTATTGTTATGTATTTCTTTTTATAAGTATATTTTATTGATTATGCTATTCCAGTTTTCCCAACTTTTCCCCCTTTATTCCCTGTTGTCACGTATTTCTAACCCTACACTATTTTATTGTTATATTACATATAAACATAAAATAATTTTATGTATTATATGCATCCATCTTATTTATATTGTTTATAATGTTATATTTATACCATACATATAAACATATACAGCTTTATGTATTTATAAGTTATAAACATATATAACTTTATATATAACTCTATTGCTTGATATATTGTTTGTTGTAATACATAACAAGCGTTAGAAAGTCATTTTGCAACTATCAAACTGTGTATTACATATATCTACTTCTACCTCAATATCTAGATCTATATCTACTTTTCCACACCTCCACTCCCATTTGAGTTACAATCCATCACTGTCATTCACGTTGATACTCAAATTGCCCCATGTTTGGCCAGTGAGAGCCTCTTTAAACAGTTCCTGTGCCATCTTGATATATTCTCCTTCAGCTTTCTGTATTTCACAACTTTCTAGCACAGCAATCTTTTCCAGGCTCATCTTACAGTTTCCCTGTCTTAGTCCTGGAATCAGCTTTTCTCCAAGAAGTTCTGGTTCTTTTTACTGGGAAGAGGTATTTGGAAATGACGATCCGGGTGCTATATTTGACTATCTGTGTCAAGATGGCACTGATTTCTGGACCCTTTTAGTGGACAGACCTATGACATAGACTTTTTCTGATAATATTGGAAGAGGGTTTCTTGTTGCATCTCACCTGCTTCCATACTCCTCTCCAGCTCCTCAATGTTCATACTAAGTTGCACTGACATGAATTCATTGTGTAGCCGCCATGCCTTGTCTTTGTCACTAATGCTCCTAAGTGGAATTTCCTTGCTTCACGGCCTACCTGCCTGGCAAACACATAACTGTGTTTCAAATCTCAGTTTCAGCATCATCTACTCTATGAAGTTGGTTGCGATTCTCTAATTCAAGTTGACTATTTCCTTCTGTGATCTCCCTACTGTGCCTAAAAAAAGACACCATCACAGCATACAGAAAACCTTATTGCACTCATTCATTTACATGCCTATCTCCTCCAGTAAACTGAGGGCAGGAATCAAATATTACTATTTTATTCAAGCCAACAGGTAGTGAAGGAAAGAAGAGTGGAAAGCATAACTAAACAAGTGATAATTTTACAATTGTGTTTTCTTTACTTGCTTGCTGGTGCTTGATCTCACGCAGCTTACAGAAACACACACACACTCACGAATGGTGAGAAGGCCATACTACAACTTTCCAGGACAGACCCAGCCCCCAAAACTCTTCTCCAAGTACTGGGCCACAGCCAGGGTCAGGTGGTCATTAAAGGGTCCAGCCACGACCTGGATACCTAGAGGAAGTCCTTTCGCATTCAGACCCAGTGGGCACTGAGTCACAGGCAAACCCAGGGCATTGAAGACACCTGAATGAAACAAACGAGAATAATGTGAGAAATCATGACATGTCCTTAAAAACTTATTTTCTCCCCTCAATTGTACAATGGTGATGATAATACTTGCACACCTGTAGAGTTTCCTACCTGCTAAAGACTCCTCTAGGGGCTTGATGTGTATGAAACATTTGAATTATGACAGCAAAACCCATGAGACAGAAACTGCTAATTATTCCTATTGTACAGATAAAGTAACTGAAGAACAGAGAAGTTAGACAACATACCTACAGTTACTGGGCGAGTAAAGTTCAAATTAGGATCTGAATGCAGAAAATGTGAATGAGAGCTAGCGCTGTTTTCTGATATGCTCCTCCTCATTTGCCCTGTCTAGTACTTTCAGGAAAAAAAAAATCAGAGTAAATGCTAAGCAGGGGCAGTATCTTCTTGCATTATGAATTTTCTTTTCACTTGGGAGCATTTGTAATATAACTGTATGGTAGTCTAGATTTGTACATTTTAATTCTTTGCCGCATTCATAGAGTATGTTTATAGTTCATGGGTGAGAGGAGTATGATTTAATTCTTTTGCATGCAGGCATCCAGTTATCACAGCCCTATCCATTGCAGAGCCTGTTATTTCCCCATTGAATTGTCTTTGAAGCTTTGTAAAAAGTCAATTGAACATAAATATAAATATAGGGACTTATATTTGTACTCTGAATTCTCTCCCGCTGATTTTATATATATTCATATATCCTTATACCAGTACCACAATTTATTGATTACTGTAGCTTTGTTAACTGAGAAGTGTACGTACTCCAACTTTTTTCCTCATTTATAAAGGCCTTATACTCTATGATCTTGTTGAATTATTTACTGGTTCCGGGTTTTTGAAAGTTCCTTAAGACTTTTAATACTAATTATGTATTTAGTGAATAAAGATAATTTTACTTGCTCTTTTAAAATCTGGATGCCTTTTATTTCTTTTTCCTTGGTTACATGCACTCACAGTGTTGAACACATGTGGTAAAAGTGGAAATCCTTGTCTTGTTCCAGATCTTAGGGAGGAAATCTGTCTTTCCCCAATAAGTATGAAGCTAGCTGTGGGTTTTCTGTATATTGCTTATCTTGCGGAAGATCCCATCTATTCCTAATTTGTTGAAAGTTATTTTTAAGATTTTATTTATTTATCTTTAAAGAGCGGGCAAGGGAGGAAGACAGGGAGAGAAACATCCGTGAGTGGTTGCCCCTCACATGTCCCCGTACTGGGGACCTGGACTGCAACCCAGGCATGTGCCCTGACTGGGAATCGAACCAGCAACCCTTTGGTTCTCAGGCCGGTGCTCTATCCACTGAGCCACACCATCCAGGGCTGTTGAAAGTTTTTGTTTTTGCTTACCAAGAATGGGTTTTAAATTTTCTGCAAAGATTTTTTTTGTATCTATTGTGATTTTAATGTATTTTTCCAATTCCTAGAATAAATCCCACTTGTTGATGGTGCATGATGTTTCCTTTCCTGCTGAATTTGATTGACTAATATTTTTAGGGTTTTTACATCTGTATCAATGATGGATATTGATTTATAGTTTTCTTTTCTTGTGATGTCTTTATCGGTTTTGGCATAACAGTTACTGGCCTCACAAAATGAATTAAGGAATGACTAGACAAACAAAGGCCCTAGCAATCAAAACAACATGGTAGTGAGATAAAAGCAGACACATAGATCAATGGAACAGATGGACAGCCCAGAAATAGGCCCATGGCTTTGTAGTCAGTTAATATCCGACGAATGAGGCAAGAACATACAATGGGGTAAACATAGTTTATTCAGTAAACGGTGTCGGGAAAATAGAACAGATATGTGCAAAAAAATGAGGGTAGACCACCTTCTTGCATCGTACACAAGAATAAACTCAAAAAAGGAGTAGAGACTTAAATGCTACACTCGATCCCATAAAATTACCAGAAGAAAATATAGGCAGTAAAACCTCGGACATTTCTTGTAGCAATATTTTTGCCGATACATCTACAGCAAGGGCAACAAAGGAAAAAAAATGGGACTGCATCAAACTGAAAAGATTTTGCACAGCAAGGGAAACCATCAACAACATGAAAAGACAACCCACTGAATGCACTGAACGGGAGGACATATTGGCAAATGATATATCTGATAAGCGGTTAATATCCAAAATATATAAAGAACGTATACAACTCAACATGAAAAAAAAAAAAAAAACCCACCAACAATGCAATTAAAAAAATGGACAAAGAACCTGAATGCACACTTCTCCACGGAGGATGTACAGATGCCAATAGATATATGAACACATGCTTGAGGACACTAATTATCAAAGAATTGTAAATTAAACAACATGAAACCTCATACCTGTGAGAATGAAAATTAAACCTCATGCCTGTGAGCACAGGTATCATCGGTAATTCAAGAAACAACAAGTGCTGGTGAGGATGTGGAGAAAGGAGAACCCTAGTGCACTGTTGGTGGGAATGCAGACTGGTGCAGCCACTGTGGAAAGCAGTGTGGAATGTCCTCAAAAGTTAAAAGTGGAACTGCCTTTTCACCCAGCGATTGCACTTCTGGGAATTTGTCCGAAGAAACCCAAAATACTAATGGAAAAGAATAGATGCACCCCTTTGTTCATAGCAATATGATTTACAATATCTGAGATTTGGAAGCCGCCCAAGTGCCCATCAGTAGATGAGTGGATAAAAAAAGCTGTGGTATATTTGCACAATAGAATACTACTATTCCATATAAAAAAGAGGCAAATGTTACCCTTTGCGACGACAGCATGGTTGGACCTGGAGAGCACTGTGCTAAGTGACATAAGCCAGTCAGAGAAAAACAAGCATCATATGACTTCACTCATACGTGGAGTCTAATGGAGAAAATGTGCTAACAAGCAAAACAGAGACAGGCTCATAGACAGAGAGCAGCCTGACAGCTCTTGGGGGTGCTGGGTGGAGATATTGAGCTGAAAATAAAAAAGAGAAAGAACTCAAGGACATGGACACCAGTGTGGTGATTGCTGGAGAAAGTGGGCGGAGGGGGGTTGTGGGGGACATAGGGGGGATACATGGTGATGAACAGAGACTTGGCTTAGGGTGGTGAGCACACAACACAGCCTACAGATGTTTGTAGAATTGTGCACCTAAAGCCTGTACAATTTTGTTAACCAGTGTCACCCCAATAAATTTAATAAAGAGGGAATAAAGATGCTGGATCTCATAGTCTTTTCTATGTGCTCACAATAGAACTTTTGCAAGATGGGTCTGGGATGGATGGGAGTTGTCTGTCTTTGGGTTCTGTCCTGCCTACCCACAGTGGAATCTTTGCACCTCGGAGCTGGAGCTTATGAGGAAAGGATGGGAACAGCCTCCAGCTTAAATGCCACAGACACCAACTGTTCTGATCCAGAATCAGTAGATTTTTTTCAATATATGCTTCTCAAATTGTATTATGCCCTTTGATCAAATTTCAAACTTGGAACACTTTTATTTGGTGATTTTGTCCAGTTTTATTGCTGAGTTTTTTGAAGAGAGGTTCTGCCAAGCTTTTCACACCATCATCTTGGAAAGCCCATTGTTGCTAATTTATATTTGTTTATATGTTCACAACTGCAGTGCGCTAGTCAGTAGGGGTTGCATAGGTGGACAGGAAGGTTGCACAAACTGCAGCCTTCATAGAGCTTGTAATATACCAGGGTTATGTAGAATCTATGTTCAGAGTGCATGAAAGTTTCGTCTCTGTGCTTAGCTTACCAAGCACAGAGTAGTGAGTGAAATTACCAAGCTCACTGTATGGAAATGTCCTGAGACCAAATTTGTCCTGAGTGGGAAGAATGTCATGATCGATTATTATGGCTGCTGTGAGTACACGAGGGACCCTTGATGATACTGTACTATGCTTTTGCCAAAACTGATACATGAAATCTTGAGGTTTACTCTGATGCCAGGTGCTGTGGAGGTCAGAGAATCTCTGGGAAGAATCAAAAAGCAAAAGCAGTGGTTTTCCCACATGAGGTCTGTAAAATGCTGACTGCCCAGTGCTGGTCATCTTGGGATGTAAATGGTCCTAGAGGTACATGAGGACAGACACCTGAAGTAAACTGGGGTGCAGGGGGAAAACCAGTAGAAGGCCACTTTTGTAAGCTGTTTCCTCCCCTCTCTCCTGGTCATTGCCTCTCCCGCTTAATATGGCACGTAGGCGTTGCGGTAAGTGTGGTGAAGCTTAAGTGAGAGATGTGTAAATGAATCTATTGAGATAAGACTTAAACTGTAACATCATCAATCCTTATTGTCACCAGAGAACGCAATAAGAATAACAAAACATTCTAAGGTTCTGGAGACTACATTATCTTTTATGACCGCTATTCCACTGGCACCATAGAAAGAATGAGGAATATGGGTATGGTTCCAGGACAGGTAGCATGATATATGTTTGGTGCGTTTTTTTGGCTTGACTCTCAAGGTTCTCCATGATGGGCTTACATCTCCAAACTCATGTTCATCCTCCACCCTCATTAACAATTCACACACTGCAGACATTATAATGTTTCACTTTCCCATTCCCAAGGTTCCCAATGTACCTTTTCTGTACCATTTCTCATGGGGTTTCTACTACCTGGATTATTTTCCTCCTTTCCTTACCCCCCACCTGGATAATTACTAATCCTCTCTCAGGACCCAGGTCCCATTTCAATTTCTCCTGAAACTCTTCCTTTGCCATTGTATTCGGTGCCTTCTTTTGAAACCCTCTGGTCATATTTGTATCTCCTACTAAGCCAGGTGTTGAATATGTTGGAACCATCTCTCTAACCCCAGTGCACACAGTCTGGTCTTGGTGAACGTTTAATAAAGATCTGGTTATTCTAGAGTGTCAATGAAACATAGAAGTAAAAGGTGCTACCATTTCCTGAACACCAAGTGGGGCAGGAGAACGGGGAAGGAGGACAGCTGCAGTCAAGCAGACCTGTGTTTGAACCATTACCCTCTTTCCTGCACAGCTGAGGAGCCCTGGCAAGCCTCTTTTTCCTCCTCTGTGTAGTGAACTAATGTACAAACTCTGAGATCAGGGGGCCTGGGTTCCACTTCCATTTCCAATACCACCTTAGCTATGTGCCTGTGGAAGTGTGTTTGAATTCTTTCATCTCTGAAATGAGGATGATGATAGTTTCTTGTTTTCAGAACTGCTGTGAGTATATTAGATGAGGCCTATAAAGCTATTAGAACAATGCATGGAATGGATAAATCAAGGGGAAAATATATAGCAACTGATATGAAGTAAAACAGATATTAATATTGCCTAAAGTCAACATATACATATGCATGTGTTCAATAAATTGTAATAGTACCATTATTACTAAAACTTGTAAGGCACTTTATACTCATTCTTACATTTAATCATTCTTCCAACGGTGCTGCAAAATACATGGGGCATCTTCATCGTCACCATAAAAATATCACGGTGCAGAAATTAAATATCTGACTGAATTTACCCATCCTGTAAGTATCAGGCAAGTATAGGAATCTTCTACTTGCTTGAGTAGAAAGTAACAAGAGTATTGCCTCATAGGAAAAATAAAAACACAGCTAAGCACTCAGGCTATCTGGCATCCGACAATTCTGTCATTGACCGAAGGCCTCCCAAACTGGTAAGTTTTCAGCTCCAGTGGTGGAAACAAAAGCAAAACAATACTAAGTATCATCGACCCATGCTAGAGTGGAAATCACACTGGCTTTGAAGTCAGACAATTCACAGTTGGATTGCACTCCTGACTCTGACCCTGAAGTCACTGTTTCTTCATCTCTTTCACAGGCCTACCTGTACCTGCTGTGGAGGGTTTCTGGGAGCCTTAAATGAGAAAATGTATAGCATTGCTAGCTCCTAGTACCTGGCACATAATAGATATTTAACCAATACTGCTCTTAACTATCATGGATCTTGTATCCATATTACCTGGCTTACAAGACTTAACTAGAGGAAAAAGTTCCCAGTTGTGGCTAACTTCAATATGAAGAACACCCTCCAAAAGGCTGTAAGTTTGTTGTTCTACGTAAAATTAAATGCAGTGGCCTAGGTGGTAGTTAATTTCACATTCTTGGGGTGTCCAAGCAGAAATGAATGAACACTCCATAAGCAAATTATAGAAAGGAATTTAAACAACATATGAATAGATGACTTCTAATGTATAACCTTGGCATTCAGTATACAATGGATAGGATATGAAAACGCAGAGAAATTTTTAGACAGAATAGTTTGAGGCTAATTTTGTACAAAATCATCCTTCATTTGGTTTCAGCTTACTGAATAACCCCTGAATGGTCTAATATTGGTGGGTCCATGAGCTGAGACTGACAAAACTGTTAGAAGGTAGGGCAAGTTTTTTAGGTAACTACAGTTAGGACACAGGAAGAGTTCTGGAATAAAAATTGGGAAGTGGGGCTGTGAGTTTTCACGTGAGTATTGACCTTACAGTGTCCTTTACAGGAGCCAACTTCTTTTATTTATTCTTGGAAGCTTTGGGTTACACGTTGTGCTTCAAACAGCCCCCGGGCACAGATAAAGTAAATTATAGAAACACTTTGCAGAACTGCAACGTGTATTGTCAAGGAGGAGTTCCTTGTGAGCTTGAATTCCTTAGTTGAACAGATTTCTGGATGAACACAAATAATTATTATTACATAGGAGGCTGCCACTTGCCATGCCTCACCAAGAAAACACACTCCTCCCACATCCCCTTATTTTCTTCCTGGGAATTTTGCCAGAAGGGCTGGGAGCAAGTGTTCAGGTTAGCAAGTAGATAGCAAGTGGGGTTTGTTATCTACTTCAGTAAGGCCCTGCAGCATGTATCAGTTCTCCGACATCTGTGACATCAAACAAACAAGAGTCTAACAGTCCGGGATAAATAAACTATGCAGTGCCACGTCCCCTGAGCTGTCTTTGTTGATGGGGAGGCCAGTGAGATTTAATAGGCAAGAGCATTTGCACCGTCAAGAGCGGGAGGTTTTGGGACTCCTGCCTATGGAGGCTGTTGGGAGGGGCAAACATCAGAGCGAGGAACACATGGGAGACCACAGTCTGTCCTTTTCTGTTCTTATGCTATTAGACACCGACCCAGGAATCTCTGCCACTGCCATGATTTCAGCCATCGCCTAGGAGCAAAGGACCTTCCCATCTACATTCCCTGACCGTGTTTCGGACCTACGTAACCAAATTCCTGTTTGACATCTCCATATAGATATCACAGGGAAACCTCAAACTAAAAAAATTAAATAACAAATAAAACAGCCTGGCAAAATGACCTCTTTCCTCATGCAATGCAGTCTAGACAGAGAGTTAAGACACACACGAAAAGATTGCTAATAAAACAAGAAGAAATATTCTCGGGAATAACAAAATAGTGATTTAGATAAAAAAAAAAAAAGTGGTAGAGAATCTCAAAAGATGGATCTCTCACCGAGGGCTGAATATGGGAGTGGTCAGAGCTGAGATATGAACCAGGTTTCCAAAGGTGAGCTGGTCTTGGTCTAAAATTCAGGCTGAGTCGCCCTTGTTAATCTCAGGGAACATTGAACTAGACTCATCTCTGCTGTGAGTAATTAAAAATTAGTGAGCAGCCTAATAAATGACATATAAGTCTTTATAAAGATATATTACATAAAAATGAAAAGAAAAGCGGAACAAAACAAAATCTAAAAGCTTTAACTGGTAACTTTCTCTTTCGGTTCTTTCCTGTAGACAATTACGTTTCCTGTCTTCACAACTTGAGTAGCTAGGTGAGAGAAAATCAGGCAGAAACATGTTTCAAAGATTCAAGGAACTGGAAGTAACTGACCAAAGCCAAGACTTAGAGTAAAGATGACAAAATGATGGGTGAAAACTATTTTCCCCCTCATCCTCCACAACCCTAATGCCAAGTACTTTACATGCATTATTTAATTTACCCTTTTCTTGACTGTTAAAAACAATTATTTTACTTTTTGGTTAAAAACATTCAAAGGTGATATATGCTCCCAGTATTTTGGGAAAAAAAAACAAAAACAAAAACAAGTTATGGGAAATAAAAGCCGAAATCCCTTACCCTCCCTCCCTATCCTATTCTCAGGTAGTAACCAGATTTAACAATTTGCTGTGTTGTGAACATGACTTTCTTTAAATTTTTTTTTTAAGATTTTATTATTTATTTTTAGAGAGACGGGAAAGGAAGGAGAAAGAGAGGGAGAGAAACATCAATGTGTGGTTTCCTGCCATGTGCCTCCCACTATTCCCCCACTGTGGACCTGGCCTGCAACCCAGGCATGTGCCCTGACTGGGAATCGAACCAGCGACCCTTTGGTTCACAGGCCGGCACTCAATCCACCAAGCCACACCAGCCAGGGCTGAACATGCCTTTTGACAGCAACAGAGCAAGGTACAGATTACCCTTTATTCCTAGAGGAGGAACAAGATTCAGAAACATTCAATATCTTGCTCCAGGAAACACAGGTAGGAAATAATAGAGCCAAGTATTTGAACTCAAATAAACCAAGCTCCAAATTCTAAGTTAAAGTGGACCACAGGATTATAGAGTAGGAAAGCATATAGTGCGGGTCCCTGGGAGGGACCCTGGAGAAACTATAGAAACTGACCTAGTAATAATACATTTCCAGGGGCCTTTGACCTCACATGACCATGGCCCAGACACGGCTCCCAAACCAGCTGAAACTGAAACAAATTAATTGGGTGAATACTAGACTGAATTGAACTCAGAAAAGATGATAGCTAAGGCAAAGAAATGGTTATCTGGAGAATTATATTTTGTACTAGCATTTTTGGGGAAGCCACACATTCTGGAAAAAAAGCTGACTTGGCTTTAGTGTGATCAGAATAGCCAAGGCAGCCTTTGGATTCGGTTAGCTCACACTGTGTTACTGAAGATGTCACCGAACCTCCCTGTAGCTCAGGGCTCTAAAATGTGATACTCATACTCACTTGCAGGGTTCTAGGGCAGGATGCAGATATTAGCAAATTATCCTCCACAGGTGACAACAGCAACTGCTTTCTGGAATTTTTTTAAAGTACACATCATTTTTGGACATGCATGAATCAAACTTGTCCAACAGCAAAGGGAAATTACACTTTTCTTGGAAAATACCTCTATTTCTTTAAGATTAAAGACTAAAAGAAGTACAGTTAGTTACCTGTGTAAGCAAAGTTGAAAGGCCTTGTCAGAGGAACATGATGCTTGGGAGCCACTGTGGGATGGGAGGGATATAAGAAGACGCCATCATCACCGAGCATCTCCACCAATTCATTATGCAGGCTTTCTCTCACTGCCGTAAACTTTTTGTATTTCTCACTGCTGTATTTGAGCTTTTCTTCCAACAAGGCCAGGCCTACAGAATGATAACAGGAAACAAGTTAAGGTATGAAATTTCATTTTCAATTCTAGTGTTCTAAAAGATATAAATCAATTCTATTGTTCTTTACTTTATCTCTTCTTACTGTGGAACATCGAGGAAGTAAGAAAGTGATGAAAAAGAAACCTTATCATCTTGCCACCCACACATGAATATTGTTGACCATTCAGCTTCAGCGCTGAGTCTTAGTCTTTTCCAGCAATGCTGTCCATGGAGTTCCTAGCTTCTCTCACAGAGCATTACCTCATACGGGTTTTATGACTCTGAAATGTATCGTAGCTTTTTTTTAACTAGCCCATGACCGTCGGGCATATGAACTTTTCCAAAATTTAAATGTTGTAATAAACACTTTCATGCATGGAATTCTTAGAAAAACTTTATAATAGAGTTATATTTTTAGAGGATTCTATCCCATGTATATTCAAGTTTTAAATTGTTTTAGGAAAAGATCATTAATACATGTATATGTATACGTATTTTGCACATTAGTTAAGTATGCTCATATGTGCTTAATAAATCATATTCAGTATTTAATATTAATATTTATTTTAGTAGAGTTTACTGATTTACTTAAAAATAACTTTATTGTTCCCATTATGAAAGGAACACATAAGTCTAATAGAAAATTTTAAAAAATTCAAAAGATTACAGTGCAAAAAACAACACACCCAAAAATGTCGTGCCTGGAGGAAATAGTTGTAAATGTGTTAGTACACTTTGTTCATGTACTTTTCTATGCAAATATTATGTCTTTGCTCACCCTGTATGTAAAACTTTCCACGTTTTCCACTCACATTGAGTGGAAAATTTCCATTTTAACGTACATTGACACACACGTTATAAACACATCTTTGTTAACTTAACCTTAAGTGCCAGCATACAATTTATCCTATATATAAATGATAATTCACTACCTATTCCTCTGTTGTTAAACATTTAGGATGCTGATAATTTTTTTTTGTAAAATATGCTGCAATGTACATCTCTATGATTTTTTTTACTATGGTTTCATATATTTTTATCTGAAGAGTCTAGCTTCTGGCCAAAATCCACTTGAAGTTCCCAGTATGTGCATGGTTAGGTTCCATCTCATGTGCTTTAGGTGCATAATTCATTTAACTAACCAAACAATACAAGGCAGCACATAATCCACTCAATCACACCGTCAATACATACTTTCATTAATTCCTTTTCATGGATGAGAAAAATTAATCACTGACAGTATAAACAACTGAATGAAGGTTAAGCAAGTAATGTGTAGAAAAGTTAAGATTGGACTCCAGTTTGAAATAAATTAACCAATCTCTATTGGCCTCAGTTTCTCGCTATAAAGAGGTAACAGTACTTATATATACTATCAGACGGTCTTAAATGTTTAAAGGGATAACATGCAAAAGTACCAAAAACCTAACATTTGGCACATAGGTACTCAATGAGCCTTTGTTTGTAGTAACAACAATGTCCAACTCTGCAACAAGGGTGCGCATCTGCATTAACTTCTTTGGAGAGGTGCTTCAACTAAGCTTACTCTACATGACCAATAATTAACATTTTAACAGGTTAATTCACCAAAATATTGCTGTACAGGCCAATACCTAAAGTCAAATATTTTGTCCAAATGTCCCATTTTGATATTTAAATACAATACATGACACGAGAAAGCATCCTAGGTGTTTGAGTTTGTAAGATAAACATTTGAAGGGCACCTCTTAACTTGGTACCCATCTAACCTTTATGAATTGAGGTTTCTAAGCCTATAAAATGGGCATTGTAATAGATACACTGCAAATCAATGAGATAAAATGCACAGGACAGTGCTTGGCACATAGTGAGATGTCAGCAAATGATGAACACTAATTCATTATTAATATTTCAGCTTTCTCAAAGTATTGCATGTGGCTCTTATATTCTTGGTAAGATGTTCTTCCCTCCCCCAAAGATATCAAAACAGAGAAAAGATGATTTCTATACCAATGGCAGGGATGGTGTGCACTGATAAGCCCAGGCACCATTTGACCAGTTCCCACAGAGGGTTGATAGGCTTCCCATGGTCACTAAGCAGATCCACAAATTTCAGAGGTTCCTGAGATTAAAGAAAATTTTATTAACCAATATCACACCAATAAATGTGATTTTAAAAAAGAACTGGGAAAGAAAGAGATTAAACATAAATGTAAAAATAAACATCTCAAACTGCTAAAACAAGAAATACAAGTATTCTCTCAAAAAGATATGTTTAAGACAAAAATATGAATAGGAATGTTCACAGCAGCACAGTAAATAATAGCCACATAACAATCAGCTGATGAATAGATAAATAAATTGTATCAATTCAATAGAATATTATTCAGCCATAAAAAGAAATAAGCTACTGATACAAGGTACAACATGGATGAAATGCAAGAAATATTAAGCTAAGTGAAAGAAGACCATAAGAAAACACCACACAATGTACAATTCCACTTATCAAAAATGTCCAGAATCAGCAAATCAATAGATACAGAAAGTAGATTAGTTTTTGCTAAGGCTGTGGATCGGGGCAGTGAGGATATTGAACGTGACTGATAATGAGTATGGGTCTCTTTTTGTGGTGATCTCAGGAAAATGTTCTAAAATTGATTGCCGTGATGGTTGCACAAGTCTGTTTTAAAAACCATTTAATTGTATGCTTTAGATGGGTGATCTGCATGATGTATAAGTTATAATTCAATAAATCTCTTATAATAAAGCAAGAAAATGGCCATGAACAAGTATGGCTGAGAAAATGGCCACATCTTTTTTCCATAGTGAAAAGCTTCGAGTACCAACCATACAATGTACTTGTTCTTAAGAGATGAACCATTACTGAGCAACATGGTAGAGCCTATGAATACTAGATCTGAGTCAGGCTTCACAATTCAAGGTGAGAGGACACCAGTTTCTTCACCCTCTTGTCTTCTTTCCGGTTCTTAATTTTAGGACCAATTTTCAAAATCAGCACCTATGTTAGGAGTTTCTCCAAGTTACTCAATACAAGAGAGTATCTCCTGCAAGTGCTAAGAATAAAATTTTTGTTTCTGATCTTTCATTTAGCATTGTTCTCACACTCTGATTATGAACCTATATCTCAGAGTCTAACATCTAAGCTTGTGGATTTACATGGACTTCCTATTCTGAGACATTTCCAAGGCGCTTATATAAAAGAAAAAAAAATGTATGTGTTTCGTAAACATGACTATAGTGACTGATAATTTATTTTCCTGGAGGTAGAAAGGGATTGTGAAAATGCTCCTTTATTGAAGGGCTACTAAATGTCAGATACTTTACTAGATATATTCTTAATCCAGAAAATAATCTTGTAACACAGGTATCAGTAGCTTCATTTCACAGATGAGCAGAGTGATCAATAAATAAGAACTCTCTGACCAAAAAGAAAAAGGAGCTAAAAGTGGCTTGCAATTTGAATTTGGGTCTGTCATACTCCAACATACACATTCTTAATGGCCACCATATGTACAAAAGTTAAAAGACTTGAAAAAAGGTTTCCATTCCTTCATAATATCAAATTTAACTTATTATTCTTCAAGAATTCATATTTAAAATTTTCAATGAACCTGAAGATATCATAAGTAAAGCATCTTTCACAACTACCCACATCAACTTCCAAACTGAGCCAATAACACGAGGGTGAAATACATTGTAGAAAAGCAGATAATTGTGCGTGTATCCGTAAACACCTCTGATGGGGGAGGCAAGCTGTGATCCTGACAACTGGAATCACCTGACCACTTCATGCTTTACTGAGGTCTAAGTGCTCTGATACCCAGGGCACACTTTGCTGGGATAAACCTCATGCCACTGTACCTGTGTTCATAATGTCACCTCTGCTTGGAACACCTTTTATAACTTCTTCACTTAGTGAAGGCCTCCACATTATTCAAGTATTGGTAAATAGCAATCTTACACCAGGAAGCTTTTCCTGACTTCCACCTAGAGATGGGCCCTCTGTCTGTGACACACAATCCCATATGCTTATACCAGTAGAGTATTCACTAAACTGTATAATCCCTAAGTATTTAACTATGTCACCTATTTCCTTATGAACTTCATTCCTACATATCTAGAACATACGGCCCACAATAGAGGGCCAATAAATATTTGCAAAAGGAAAGAAGAAAGGAAGAAAAGTGGTGAGCATACCTTCCCATCATACGCTTTTGCTGACATCATTGTGACCCATAACTGAAAAGAATACTTCATTTGCTTCAGTTTAATGTGTTGAACGGAGGCTCCTAGAGTATTTTCCAGGTGAGTCACAACCTTAGGAAATGAAGATAGAACAACAGATAAACATGTGTAGGAAAAAGAGATATAATTGGAGAGTGCTGTCAGCAAGATGGCTTACCAGGAAGTTCCAGGCCCTCATTTCTTCATGGAAACACCAACATACAGACCAAAGTAGCTTGGTGAGACCTCTGAAAACCAGTTAAGAAACTGCAGCAATAAAACAAATGACCAAAAAAGAAACCTGCCCTCAAAATGCTAAGAAATCTCACGTGACCTTTGCTCATTCTTGTCCCACCCCCTTCCTGGCACAGCGCAGACAGATTGGGAGGAAGCCACCTAGCCAACTACTAACTTCTACCTTAGGGTGGAAAGAAAAGAGTGAAATTGCTTGCAGAGTTCTGGCTAATACAGAGGCAGCCTAGAGCACTGGTTTATCTCTTGCCTGTCAGGGAACACTGATGGGCGGAATAGAGGCATAGTTTGTCTATCAGGTTGGGAACCGTCAAAAGCAGTGGTTGGAGCTGTGGCATGAGAGAGTTGCATGGTTACTGCAGACCTGCGGGTGTCTGGGTATAAGATATTACAGACAGAGCTACAGTATAAAACAAGTAAGGGTTTGAGAAGAAACAAGGATGAGACACTTAGGGAAACGAAGACATTAAGAAGTAGTTATATGTACAGAGAAATTGGAATTTGAAGATGTGCAGGCTCAAAAAAGATCCAACTCCAAAGGTTTTGACAGAACCCTAAATCTTTAGGCCAGGTTAATTAGTAACGGACTTCCTCTGAGCAAAGCCAGTTCACAAAGAGGAGGAGAGGTTGATATTATTTTAAATACCTAATTTTTAAAAAGATTACAAGGCATACAAAGAAACAGGGAAACATAGCCATTCAAAGGAACAAAATAAATCTCTAGATACCAATCTCCTTGCTTTACTTTACAAAGCTTTTAAAACAACAGTCTTAAAAATGTTAGTGGGTTAAAAGACATCATGGACAAACGAAAATCAGGAAAATGATAGGAACGAAACTACAATATAAACACACAGATATAAATTGTAACAAAGAAACAACTAGAAAATTCTGGAACTAAAAAATAGAATAAGTGAACTGACATATTCACTGAAAGGGTTCTGCAGAAGGCTGAGACATGCGGAATAATAAATCAACAAAACAAGCTTAAAGACAGACCATTGGAGAATATTGGGTCAGGGCAAAAAGAAATAATGAAAACATGTGAAAAGAGAGCAAGGTATTCATAGGATGCCATCACGTGCAATAATACATACATTATAAGAGTCCCAGGAAAAGAGAGAGAAAAGGTGACATAGATGTTATTTGAAGAAATAATGGCTGAAAACTCCCCAATTTGAATAAAGAAATGGATACACAAACACAAAAGGGTGAAAAAACTCCAAATAAGCTAAATCCAAAGAATCCCATAGTGAGAAATATTTTTACCAAAATCTTGAAAATCAAACACAGCCCTGGCTGGTGTGGCTCGGTGGATTTAAGCGCCATTCTGTGAACCAAAGGGTCACAGGTTTGATTCCCAGGCAGGGCACATGCCTGGGTTGCGGACCAGGTCCCCAGCAGGGGGCGGGTGAGAGGCAACCACACATTGATGTTCCTCTCCTTCTCTTTCTCCCTCTCTTTCACTCTGTTAATGAATAAGTAAATAATTAAAAATATCAAACACAAAAGAAAAATCTTCAAAGCAGCAAGGGAAAAGTGACATATCATATACAAGAGAGCCTGTATAAGGACAAACGGTTTTCTTAGCCGAAATCTTACAGAGCTAAAAGAAGAAATAACTGTGAGCCAAGAATAAAAGTATGACAAAAACTGTACTTCAAAAATAAAGGCCATGAGTGACAACAGCATTATGCAGTGTAAGTAATTGCTCTTTTTCTGCATTTATAAAACAAATTTGACATCCATAGCTGAACCAAAGTGGCTCTGCCCGTTACACCAAGGGACCCAAGAGGTTGCTAACATGCCCGTGCATTCAAAACCAACAAATGGAACCTAGGTAGGGCCTTCAGATCCAAGGGAGTCCACATGGTTGCCACAATCCCAATCTCAGATATTGGGATGAAGAGACCCAGAAAGTGCAAAACTGGATAGATACATGTGAGTGAGATTATTTGTATAAGGCCAGCCTGCCTGAAGGGAGATTCAAGCATGACATTGGAGAGAGAGACGAGTTAGAAAGCAGAGGGGAAGGAGGAATTTACCAAGGCAATCCTGCTCCCCAGGGGGACACTGCAAATGCTGAGGCTTTTGACAGCAGCAAGAGCAACCTCCTTGGTATGTTGGAATTGAGCCATAGTCTTTATCAAATGCACTTAACAGACACAGATAGAACATTCCATCCAACAACAGCAGAGTACACATTCTTTTCAAGTGCACACGAAGCATTCTCTAGCAGAGATCATATGATAAGATACAAAACAAGTCTGAGCAAACTTAAGAAGACTGAAATGTTAACTATCTTTTCTGACCACAGTGGTATGAAGCTACAAAACAAGAACATAAAGAAAGCTGGGAAAATGTACAAATATGTATAAATAACACGCGTGTGAAGAACAAATGTACCAAAAAAGAAATTAAAAGGAAAATAAAAAATTGTCTCAAAACAAATAAAAAAATCCCACAACATATAAAATTCCATGGCATGCTGCTAAAGCTTACTTAAACAACATTATAGACCACAAGAACCTGAGCCAAAGTCAGAACATTCTAACAGCAGTGTACGCATTCTTCTCAGTGCACATGGAACATTTTCCAGTACAGACTATTTGTTAGACCACAGAATAAGGCTTGAAAAATCCAAGAGGGTTAAAAGCATGCCCTAAAACTAGAAATTAACAACAGAAGAAAAACTAAAATACTCACAAATACATGGAACTTAACAACCAGTAGATTAAAGAAAAATTTAAAGAGCAAATCATGTGACAAACAAAATGGAAACATATTATACCAAGTAATGGGAAGCAGCAAAACAGTTCTAAAAGGTAAGTTCATAGCAATGACAACGTACACTAATAAATAAAAAAAATCTAAAATAAACAACCAAATTATAACCCTAAAATAACCAGAAAAAGAAAACAAACTGACCTCAAAGTTAGGAGAAGAAAGGAAATAGAGATTGGAAGCATACAATGTACCAAGACTGAGTCAGGAAAAAAGAAAACCTGAACAGATGAATGCTACTAAGAAGATTTAACTGGTAGTCAAAAATCTCCCAGCAACACCAGGAAATACAAAGGACTGTAAACAAATGTAACCAGCAAATATATACCAATAAATTGGACAACCTGGGTGAAATGGACACATTTTTAGAAACATATAATCTTCCAAAACAGAATCAGGAAAAATAAAATCTAAAAATACCAACTACATGAAAGAAAGGCAATAATCAGAAAACTCCCAGAAAACAAAAGTCCTGGACTGGAAGGTTTCACAGGCAAATTTTACCAAACATTCAAAGAAGAGCTAACACATATTCTTCTCAAACTATTCCCCAAAATGCAAGAGAATGGAATACTTCCAAGCTATTTTTATGAAGCCAGCATTATTCTAATTTCAAAACCAAGTAAAGATACTATAAAGAGAAAATTATAGGTCAATATCCTTGATGAACATAGATGTTAAAAATCTCCACAAAATATCAGCAGAATGGACCCAGCAATATATTAAAAAAATCCTACACCATGATCAAATGGGATTTCTTCTGTGGATGCAGGGTTGGTACAATATACGCAAATCAATAAGCATGGTATATCAGATAAACAAAATGAAGGCTAAAAATCACATGATCATGTCAATAGATACAGAAAAAGCATTTGATAAGATTAGCATTTATGATAAAAAACTTTAAACAAAGTAGGAATAGGATTTAAACAAAGTAGGATTTAAACAAAGTTAAAAAAACTTTAAACAAAGTAAGATTATGCCTCAACATAATAAAGGCCATATATGACAAACCCACAGTCAGTATCATGCTCAGTTGGTAAAAACTGAAAGCGTTCCCCTTAAGACCAAGAACAAGACAGAGATGCCCGCATTCACCACTCTTATTCAACATAGTCTTGGAAGTTCTAGCTATAGTGATCAGACAAAAAGAATATAAAGCATCCAATTTGGAAAGCAGGAAGTAAAACTGTCATTATTTGCAGATGACATGATACTGTCTATATAAGCCCCCCCCAAAAAAAAAACTACTAGAACTGACAAACAAATTCAGTAATGTAGCAGGATACAAAATAAATATTCAGAAATTGGTGGCAGTTTTATACACCAATGAAGAACTATCAGAAAAAGAAAGTAAGAAAATGATCCCATTTACTATTGCAACAAAAAATAAGATATCTAGAAATAAATTTAATCAAGGAGGTAAAAGACCTGTACTCAAAAAATTATAGTATATGCAAGAAAGAAACTGAAGAAGATACAAATAAGTGGGGGCATATACCATGTTCATAAATAGCAAGAATTAACATGATTAAAACATACATACTACCCAAAGCAACCTACAGCTTCAACACAATTTCTATTAAAATATAAATGGCGTATCTCACAGTTCTAGGAAAAAAACATTCCAACAATTTATATGAAACCACAAAAGATCCCCAATAGCTAAAGCAATCTTGCGAAAGAAGAACAAAGTTGGGGGTATCACCCTACCTGATATCAAACTATACAAGTCTAGAGTAAACAAAACACAATCGTACTGACATAAGAACCTGCATACAGATAAAAGGAACAGAATAAAGAGCCCCCAAATAGACCCACAGCTTTGTATTAAATTAATACTTGATAAAGGAGGCAAGAACATACAAGAGGGGCAAAAAAATGGTGTTGGGAAAATTGGACAGATGCATGCAAGTAAAAAAAAAAAAGAAACTAGACCACCAACTTACACCGTACACAAGCATAAACTCAAAATTGATTAAAGACTTAAAAATATAAGTCACGAGCCCTGGTTAGTGTGGCTCAGTGGACTGAGTGCCAGTCTGTGAACTGAAAGGTTGCTGGTTCAATTCCAAGTCAGGGCACATGGCTGGGTTGTGGGTCAAGTTCCCCACGGGGGGCATGCAAGAGGCATCTGATCAACGTGCAAGATGTTTCTCTCCTTTTCTTTCTCCCCCTTCCCATCTCTCTAAAAAAATTAATAAATAAAATATTTTTTAAAAATATAAGTCATGAAACCATAAAAGTCATAGAAGAAAACATAGGCAGTAAAATCTCAGACATTACTCATAGCAATATTTTTGCTGATATATCTCCTAAAACAAGGGAAACAAAGGAAAAAAATAAACAAATGGGGCTACAAGAAACTAAAAAGCTTTTGCACAGCAAAAGAAACCATCAACGGAATGGAAAGGGAACCCATTGAATGGGAGACTATGTTCATTAATGATACATTAGATAAAGATTAATATCTAAATATATATAAAGAACTTATAGAACTCAACACCAAGAAAACCAACAATCCAATTAAAAAATGGGCAAAGGACTGGAATACACTTTTCTCTAAAGAGGACATATAGATGTCCAATAGACTTACGAGAAGATGCTCGATGTCACTAATGATTATTAATGATAGCCATTCTCAGAGGCATTAGGAGATACCTAATCGTGGTTTTTTCTTTTTTAAAAATTTAACCTTTATTGTATTTTTCTGGGAATATATCTGAAGGAACCCAAAACACCTATTTGAAAGGACACAAGCACCCTTATGTTCATTGCAGCATTATTTACAATTGCTAAGATATGGAAGCAGCACAAGTGTCCATCAATAGATGATTGGATAAAAAGACTATGGGACATTTACACAATGGAATACTACTTGGCCTCAAAAAAGGAAAAAAAATTACCCTTTGCAACAGAATGGATGGACCTGGAGAACATTATGCTAAGAGAAATAAGCCAGTCAGAGAAAGACAATTACTGTGACTTCACTTACATGTGAAATCTAATGAACAAACCGAACTATGAAGCAAAACAGAGACAGACTCATAGATGGAGAGCAGGTGACAGCTAGTGGGGGGTGAGCTTAGGGGGTAGAGGGATTGTGCAAAAAGGAAAAAGGACTCATCGACATTGGCAACAGTGTGGCAATTGCTGGGGGAAGGGGGTATAAGGGGACTAAACGGTAATGGGAAAATACAATAAAGATTATATTTTTTGAAAGGGGAAAATCCACAAATATTTCTTCACGCCTGTGAGAATGTCTATCATCAATAAATCAACAGACAACAAGTGCTGTCAAGGATGTGGAGAAAAGGGAAG